>CM050412.1:30694318-30852135 GCA_027564155.1 Gymnocypris eckloni scoliostomus | reverse complement strand
AATCAGTACATTTGTTATCTAATAGGATTTCTCACCTCTTAGGCAAAGGGGCCCGTCTGAAGGAGAGCTTGAATACATCCACAAGTGCCTCCCACAATGCCATCACACACCTGATAGGCCTTGCAGGTGTTATTGGGCCAAACATGATTCTCCTCACACTTGCACTCATATTCTGTTCCATTTAACCCACACACTGTAACAGAAGGGGATTCATTTATTTGTGTTCAAACTGTCTGTTTCTGCTAATACTGAACTCGTCTTAGTGTGTGACATTATTAAGCATTCTAATCTCACCAGTAGTCATGTCGATATCTGTGATATTAATGCTGTTTCTTAGAGTCAAAGGTAGGCTGATATTTCTGATGATATTCCGTAAGTAGTCCACCAGGAACAAGTCAAAGAATCTCAAATCAATGTCAATCACGTAGTTAGAAGGTAGTACTGCAGGAACAAACAGAAGCAGGTTGAGCAGAACAATCAGCATTATTGTACATTTAAATTATTTGACAATTTCTATTCATTTCAAATATGAAATCATTTCTTTATCAGATATTATATTTATTTCAGGAAAACAGAACAATATAAATCATGGGATAAAACTGATAGTGTCACATAATGATGTCAGTGTCTCACATTGGCAGAACTGTCCGTCAGTTGGAAGGCCATTGATACATGTACATGAACCATCAGTGATGTCATCACAGGCCTCGTATGAGTGACACGTGTCATTCGGCCAAACAAACAGACCCTCACATTTACACTGATACTGTGTTTCATTCAAAGAACACACTGAAAAACAGAGGAGTAAAAAAAAATATATAATTTCTGGCAGTATTAATAATCTGTAAAGTTTAATCTTAGCTATACAACATGACAAAGCAGAGCCAGAGATCATACCAGTAGTTATGTTGATTTCTGTAATGTTAGTGCTGTCACTAATTGTGTAGGGCAACCTGAAAAACATCAGGAGGTTCCTCAGTTGATCAGTGATGCTACTGTCCATGCTATTGATCTGAATTTCAATCAGATACTCAGTCAAAGGTAGAGCCACTGTAGAGAAAGAGTGGGGAAAAACATGCATAAATGATGACTGAGCCTTTTACCTACAAATAAGATAAACACAGTTCACAAAAGGAAATTCTTAATAGATAATGAATTTTTGTATAACAGGATTTAATGTAGCGGTTTTTAAAACACCAGAATTTATTTAAACAACTGTGAGCGACAGCTGAATGCTGAAAGTATAAGTAAAGGAAACAGGCCCCAAGCCAGATAATAGATTAAATTGATATTTTTTGTTAAATTAACACACAATATAAATTGAATTTATCATGATGAAATATATATTCTACATGCTCACCATTGCATGGGTTACTGGTGCTGACTGGTTCACTGCTATTTGTGACAGTAAATCCAGTCAAGCAGGAACAGTTGTAACTCCCATTTGAGTTTTTTGAGTTTGGACCACATACTTCTGGTGTTTTGAGACATTCATTCACATCTTTATTATAAAAAGACATGAAAAACATACTTAATATTCCTAGTTGCTAAACATTACAAATAGAGGATGAAAAAAAATATTTTTTTGCAGGAGATGAAAATACTCATTGCTGTGTAATTAATTTAATAATAAAATGTGCTGAGAATAATTTGATTGAAAAAAAAAAATGCTTAAAAACAATATCTTTCATTTTTACAGGAAGAGATGAACAAAGTATGGCTGCTTTTAGGAACATTCATGTAAACATGAAGGTAAATGTAATTCAGATCTGTTCAGCTGTATGTTTTAGTTGCCAAACTTTAATATTAGATGATGAATACAATTTTGTATGTAGCTGTTAGAAACACTAATTCTACAGAAATGTAATTAGACAATACACTGAATTAAAATAGAATTTAATGGCAAAAAAATAAATTACATGTCAAAAAGTCAAACGGTCATTGTCCAAAATTAGAGCATATTTTTACATACACAATTGGATAGGATTTACCTGTACATGTGTTATTGATGCTGATGGAGAGATTCAAATTTGTTGCTGTGAATCCATTCAGACATGAGCAACTGTAACTTCCCTTTTCATTTGTGCAGTTGGAATTTGGACCACAGACAGATGGACTGAACAGACATTCATTTATATCTATGAAGAAAATAGATATTACAGTTTTTAATTAGGCAAATACCTACAGACATGAAAAACCTCTAAAGACTTTCAACTAAAATAATAAAACAGCTGCAGGAAGATACAAATCCTAAAATGAATTATTAGTTGAGTGAAGTTACACCTCAAGCAGGAACAGCTAAAGCTCATAATATTCACACAAACTGTAAAGACATAGAAGCTCTGTACACTGAAGTCTATAATATAAAAACAGAAAACAAAATCAGTCAATAACACTTACCTAGACATGAATTGTTGCGGCTCACAGGACTGTCTTTATTGGAGATATTAAATCCACTCCAGCATGAACACATGTGACTCCCAATGATGTTAACACAATCTGAGTATTGACCACACACTGACACTGCATCTTTACATTCATTGATGTCTGGAAAAAAATGGCAAATTAAAGGTTTCCAAACAACCAAATGTGTCAAGCGTTGCTGAGTAAACTTGTACTGGCCATGTTACTACAATTAAAATCAGTACATTTGTTATCTAATAGGATTTCTCACCTCTTAGGCAAAGGGGCCCGTCTGAAGGGAGAGCTTGAATACATCCACAAGTGCCTCCCACAATGCCATCACACACCTGATAGGCCTTGCAGGTGTTATTGGGCCAAACATGATTCTCCTCACACTTGCACTCATATTCTGTTCCATTTAACCCACACACTGTAACAGAAGGGGATTCATTTATTTGTGTTCAAACTGTCTGTTTCTGCTAATACTGAACTCGTCTTAGTGTGTGACATTATTAAACATTCTAATCTCACCAGTAGTCATGTCGATATCTGTGATATTAATGCTGTTTCTTAGAGTCAAAGGTAGGCTGATATTTCTGATGATATTCCGTAAGTAGTCCACCAGGAACAAGTCAAAGAATCTCAAATCAATGTCAATCACGTAGTTAGAAGGTAGTACTGCAGGAACAAACAGAAGCAGGTTGAGCAGAACAATCAGCATTATTGTACATTTAAATTATTTGACAATTTCTATTCATTTCAAATATGAAATAATTTCTTTATCAGATATAATATTTATTTCAGGAAAACAGAACAATAGAATTCATGGGATAAAACTGATAGTGTCACATAATGATGTCAGTGTCTCACATTGGCAGAACTGTCCGTCAGTTGGAAGGCCATTGATACATGTACATGGACCATCAGTGATGTCATCACAGGCCTCGTATGAGTGACACGTGTCATTCGGCCAAACAAACAGACCCTCACATTTACACTGATACTGTGTTTCATTCAAAGAACACACTGAAAAACAGAGGAGTAAAAAAAATTCTAATTTCTGGCAGTATTAATAATCTGTAAAGTTTAATCTTAGCTATACAACATGACAAAGCAGAGCCAGAGATCATACCAGTAGTTATGTTGATTTCTGTAATGTTAGTGCTGTCACTAATTGTGTAGGGCAACCTGAAAAACATCAGGAGGTTCCTCAGTTGATCAGTGATGCTACTGTCCATGCTATTGATCTGAATTTCAATCAGATACTCAGTCAAAGGTAGAGCCACTGTAGAGAAAGAGTGGGGAAAAACATGCATAAATGATGACTGAGCCTTTTACCTACAAATAAGATAAACACAGTTCACAAAAGGAAATTATTAATAGATAATGAATTTTTGTATAACAGGATTTAATGTAGCGGTTTTTAAAACACCAGAATTTATTTAAACAACTGTAGACGACAGCTGAATGCTGAAAGTATAAGTAAAGGAAACCGGTCCCAAGCCAGATAATAGATTAAATTGATATTTTTTGTTAAATTAACACACAATATAAATTGTATTTATCATGATGAAATATATATTCTACATGCTCACCATTGCATGGGTTACTGGTGCTGACTGGTTCACTGCTATTTGTGACAGTAAATCCAGTCAAGCAGGAACAGTTGTAACTCCCATTTGAGTTTTTACAACGAGAGTTTGGACCACATACTTCTGGTGTTTTGAGACATTCATTCACATCTTTATTATAAAAAGACATGAAAAACATACTTAATATTCCTAGTAGGAACACTCAAACATGAAAGTCATTGTAATTCGAATATCATTTTTTATTTTTAGTTGCTAAACATTACAAATAGAGGATGAAAAAAGTTATTTTTAGCAGGAGATGAAAATACTCATTGCTGTGTAATTAATTTAATTATAAAATGTGCTGAGAATAATTTGATTGACAAAAAAATAAAATGCTTAAAAACAGTATCTTTCGTTTTACAGGAAGAGATGAAAAAGTACTGCTGCTTTTAGGAACATTCATGTAAACATGAAGGTACAGTAAATGTAATTCAGACCTGTTCAGCTGTATGTTTTAGTTGCCAAACTTTAAAATTAAATGATGAATAAAATGATGTATGTAGCTGTTAGAAACACTAATTCTACAGAAATGTTATTAGACAATACACTGAATTAAAATATAATTTAATGGCAAAAAAAGAAATTACATGTCAAAAAGTCAAACGGTCATTGTCCAAAATTAGAGCATATTTTTACATACACAATTGGATAGGATTTACCTGTACATGTGTTATTGATGCTGATGGAGAGATTCAAATTTGTTGCTGTGAATCCATTCAGACATGAGCAACTGTAACTTCCCTTTTCATTTGTGCAGTTGGAATTTGGACCACAGACAGATGGACTGAACAGACATTCATTTATATCTATGAAGAAAATAGATATTACAGTTTTTAATTAGGCAAATACCTACAGACATGAAAAACCTCTAAAGACTTTCAACTAAAATAATAAAACAGCTGCAACAAGATACAAATCCTAAAATGAATTATTAGTTGAGTGAAGTTACACCTCAAGCAGGAACAGCTAAAGCTCATAATATTCACACAAACTGTAAAGACATAGAAGCTCTGTACACTGAAGTCTATAATATAAAAACAGAAAACAAAATCAGTCAATAACACTTACCTAGACATGAATTGTTATGCTCACAGGACTGTCTTTATTGGAGATATTAAATCCACTCCAGCATGAACACATGTGACTCCCAATGATGTTAACACAATCGGAGTATTGACCACACACTGACACTGCATCTTTACATTCATTGATGTCTGGAAAAAAATGGCAAATTAAAGGTTTCCAAACAACCAAATGTGTCAAGCGTTGCTGAGTAAACTTGTACTGGCCATGTTACTACAATTAAAATCAGTACATTTGTTATCTAATAGGATTTCTCACCTCTTAGGCAAAGGGGTCTGAAGGTAGAGCTTGAATACATCCACAAGTGCCTCCCACAATGCCATCACACACCTGATAGGCCTTACAGGTGTTATTGGGCCAAACATGATTCTCCTCACACTTGCACTCATATTCTGTTCCATTTAACCCACACACTGTAACAGAAGGGGATTCATTTATTTGTGTTCAAACTGTCTGTTTCTGCTAATACTGAACTCGTCTTAGTGTGTGACATTATTAAACATTCTAATCTCACCAGTAGTCATGTCGATATCTGTGATATTAATGCTGTTTCTTAGAGTCAAAGGTAGGCTGATATTTCTGATGATATTCCGTAAGTAGTCCACCAGGAACAAGTCAAAGAATCTCAAATCAATGTCAATCACGTAGTTAGAAGGTAGTACTGCAGGAACAAACAGAAGCAGTTTGAGCAGAACAATCAGCATTATTGTACATTTAAATTATTTGACTATTTCTATTCATTTCAAATATGAAATCATTTCTTTATCAGATATAATATTTATTTCAGGAAAACAGAATAATAGAATTCATGGGATAAAACTGATAGTGTCACATAATGATGTCAGTGTCTCACCTTGGCAGAACTGTCCGTCAGTTGGAAGGCCATTGATACATGTACATGAACCATCAGTGATGTCATCACAGGCCTCGTATGAGTGACACGTGTCATTCGGCCAAACAAACAGACCCTCACATTTACACTGATACTGTGTTTCATTCAAAGAACACACTGAAAAACAGAGGAGTAAAAAAAATTCTAATTTCTGGCAGTATTAATAATCTGTAAAGTTTAATCTTAGCTATACAACATGACAAAGCAGAGCCAGAGATCATACCAGTAGTTATGTTGATTTCTGTAATGTTAGTGCTGTCACTAATTGTGTAGGGCGACCTGAAAAACATCAGGAGGTTCCTCAGTTGATCAGTGATGCTACTGTCCATGCTATTGATCTGAATTTCAATCAGATACTCAGTCAAAGGTAGAGTCACTGTAGAGAAAGAGTGGGGAAAAACATGCATAAATGATGACTGAGCCTTTTACCTACAAATAAGAAACACAGTTCACAAAAGGAAATTATTAATATATAATAATTTTTTGGATAACAGGATTTAATGTAGCGGTTTTTAAAACACCAGAATTTATTTAAACAACTGTAGACGAAAGCTGAATGCTGAAAGTATAAGTAAAGGAAACAGGCCCCAAGCCAGATAATAGATTAAATTGATATTTTTTGTTAAATTAACACACAATATAAATTGAATTTATCATGCTGAAATATATATTCTACATGCTCACCATTGCATGGGTTACTGGTGCTGACTGGTTCACTGCTATTTGTGACAGTAAATCCAGTCATGCAGGAACAGTTGTAACTCCCATTTGAGTTTTTACAACGAGAGTTTGGACCACATACTTCTGGTGTTTTGAGACATTCATTCACATCTTTATTATAAAAAGACATGAAAAACATACTTAATATTCCTAGTAGGAACACTCAAACATGAAAGTCATTGTAATTCGAATATAATTTTTTATGTTTTAGTTGCTAAACATTACAAATAGAGGATGAAAAAAGTTATTTTTAGCAGGAGATGAAAATACTCATTGCTGTGTAATTAATTTAATTATAAAATGTGCTGAGAATAATTTGATTGACAAAAAAATAAAATGCTTAAAAACAGTATCTTTCGTTTTTACAGGAAGAGATGAAAAAAGTACTGCTGCTTTTAGGAACATTCATGTAAACATGAAGGTACAGTAAATGTAATTCAGACCTGTTCAGCTGTATGTTTTAGTTGCCAAACTTTAAAATTAAAGGATGAATAAAATGATGTATGTAGCTGTTAGAAACACTAATTCTACAGAAATGTTATTAGACAATACACTGAATTAAAATATAATTTAATGGCAAAAAAAGAAATTACATGGCAAAAAGTCAAACGGTCATTGTCCAAAATTAGAGCATATTTTTACATACACAATTGGATAGGATTTACCTGTACATGTGTTATTGATGCTGATGGAGAGATTCAAATTTGATGCTGTGAATCCATTCAGACATGAGCAACTGTAACTTCCCTTTTCATTTGTGCAGTTGGAATTTGGACCACAGACAGATGGACTGAACAGACATTCATTTATATCTATGAAAAAATTTGATATTACAGTTTTAAATTAGGCAAATACCTACAGACATGAAAAACCTCTAAAGACTTTCAACTAAAATAATAAAACAGCTGCAGGAAGATACAAATCCTAAAATTAAATATTAGTTGAGTGAAGTTACACCTCAAGCAGGAACAGCTAAAGCTCATAATATTCACACAAACTGTAAAGACATAGAAGCTCTGTACACTGAAGTCTATAATATAAAAACAGAAAACAAAATCAGTCAATAACACTTACCTAGACATGAATTGTTGCGGCTCACAGGACTGTCTTTATTGGAGATATTAAATCCACTCCAGCATGAACACATGTGACTCCCAATGATGTTAACACAATCGGAGTATTGACCACACACTGACACTGCATCTTTACATTCATTGATGTCTGGAAAAAAATGGCAAATTAAAGGTTTCCAAACAACCAAATGTGTCAAGCGTTGCGGAGTAAACTTGTACTGGCCATGTTACTACAATTAAAATCAGTACATTTGTTATCTAATAGGATTTCTCACCTCTTAGGCAAAGGGGCCCGTCTGAAGGGAGAGCTTGAATACATCCACAAGTGCCTCCCACAATGCCATCACACACCTGATAGGCCTTGCAGGTGTTATTGGGCCAAACATGATTCTCCTCACACTTGCACTCATATTCTGTTCCATTTAACCCACACACTGTAACAAATGATAAAGCAGCCTTTTACACTTAGGCTTTATTGACATAAACAGAAGTAACTCTTGTTTTGTCAAAAGTTATGTTTAGGGTTGTGACGGTGAGGAAATTTTCCCATCGGTTAATCGTCCTGATTGTTCGTTTTTTAAACATCACATAGATCAGGGATGCCTAATAGATCGATCGCGAAGGCAATGCTGGAAGATCGCCCTTTAGGTCAGTGTTTCTCAACCAGGGGGGCGAGAGATAAAACTACAATATAATATATTCACTAATATTATGACTCGCATGTTAAGTCATGTAAAAAATATATAGCTATACATAAATAAATAACAGTACCACCTCTCTACATATTCTGTGTTTCGGAGCAGCACATATTTATCATCGTGTGTAATACAGACCGAACGGCAGCTCAAAAACTCTGTATGAGCACATGATACGCAAACTACAGCTCTCGGCTGGATAAAAAAAGCCAGTGTCACACTAGTAGCCTAAAGTTTCGATGGACGACTATTGTAATCAGGGTAAAGATGATTAAAGTGACATACAGGATCGTGTATTAGGCGTGCGTTATGTCCGTTATAAATGATACGCAAACTAACCGTGTATGTGCGCTCTCGATCACTCTAACATCCCATTTCTGCTTGAATACAGCTCAGTATATTTACATAGTTGTTTTATAACGGATGCTCGCGTGTGTTGAAGAAGTTTGTGAGGATCAGTGGTGTTCATACAGGCATCAGACGCTCCAAACAGCTTGTTCTTACAGAGGAAATATTTACTGATGGCGTAGTGAATAATAATAAAACAATATTTTATTTTGTATTATTAAATTAATGCAATATAAAGATACATACCAACAAGCCTTTTTAATTATTTATTTGATTTAATATTTATTTTATCATTTATTTACTTTTCACTTGGTAGATCTCGGTGAGTTTTCTCCTTGACTTAGATTACTGTCAGACTCAGAAGTCAACAGGCTTAAAACGGGTTATTTTACATTTCGTTTTGAAACTCTTCCGCATCGTCTTGTCTGTGTCACCTCACTCTTCTTGTCAGTCATCTCTCTTTACGTGATAAATGAAATCTGATCTGTGATGTAGAGGTCTGCGCGGGACTGTTTGAGGTTTTATTCTGCTCCCGCGATATATTCACTGTTTGTTCACATTTCTGATGAAGGACAGAGATAGGCTAGCAAATAAAAGTTTAGTCTGCACAAAATTGTATTTATTTTATTCGTCTTGTCAAGAGTCTTTAATTTATTGACAGAAAAATGTAAATAACATTTTGCTGCCAACACGGAATAAAGAGTCAGAGAGAAAAAAGTTATATAAAAAATGTAATCCTTATTTTTATTTGTTTTGTCAGGATACAATTCGTTTAGGCTAACATTCAGCCTACAACACAATAGGAAAAAAATGTAGGTTTAGCCTAATATCTATTTTATTAGTCTTGTCAAAATACTAAATTAAGTTAACATATTGCTGTTAACACAGTGAAAAGTGCAGCAGAGAAAAATAAATAAATTCGACAGTCTGTCATTTAAAATGATAGGATAAGCATAATACAAAAAAAGAAAAAAGGAAAGACAAGTTGAACATCCTTCAAGGACATGCATTCACACTCCATCTTTATTCTGCTCTGTCACTCATCACAACCTGCCTGTTCTGTCTGAGAGCTGTATATTATATCTGCTAGCCTGCTCAGAGCATCGTTGCACATGTTGTTCTCAGACCCCGCAAATAAAACGAAGCACTGGTTCATGTGAGCAGCGCGGGCATAACGGTCCGAGTGCAGGCTGTACCGGTGCTCGATAAGAATAAAGCGCAGATATGCTGTTCTGAAAGGACCTCGGGAACGGGATATTGTTAGACCGCCCGCTCCCCTTCAAATTGTTCAAATTGCACCAGAGTTACCGACCGTAACCGTGTTGTATTCAGAAAATGAATCCCGCGGGGCAAGAAATCTGGTCGGGACAGCCGCAGCAATGCAGACCTAGACTACTGTGATGCAAGACTGTCGTTCGTGCAGTGCACTGCGTTGAGAAGCAGCGTTTAGTTTTAATTGTAGTGTCCTCTAACTGAACAAAATTATTTTTATTACTATAAAAAAAAAAATCGAAACAACGGTGAGGGATGGTGTCACGGTGGGCAAGTGACGTAACAGTGTTGCGGCTTAACACCGGTATAAACGTCATCACCGTCTATCGCGGCAAGCTTAGTTATGTGTACAATAATTTCTACTTTTATTACTGCATAGAAGCATATTATGTAAATACATTGATGTCTATGCACATATTTATATAAGAAAGTCTGCACTTCGGTGACTTAGGATAAAATACACTGTCTTATCAACAAGACCCAAATCTGATGATTGTATGGAGTCCATCTAGAAGGTACATGATGAGCAAGTTAAAACTAATCAGGTCACACTTTATATTAGGTGGCCTTAACTACTATGTACTTACATCAAACAATTAAGGTTAGGGACAGGTTGGTGGTATGGGTAGGTTTAAGAGTGGGTTAAGGTGTAAAGGATGGGTCAACAGTGTAATTATAAATATAATTACAGAAATGTGTTACTGATGTAATTACATAAAGGTAGCCTATATTAACAATATAAGTACAATGTAAGAACATGTATGTACAAAATAAGTGCATTTTATCAAATGTAAGTACATCGTAGTTAAGGCCACCTAATATAAAGTGGGACCACTAATCATATTCAATTTTTTACTCCTATCCAAACACAGTCATATCCAACATGTATTTCTGATCTCACCAGTAGTCATGTCGATATCTGTGATATTTATGCTGTTGCTCAGAGTGAGAGGAAGGCTGATGTTTGTGAAGAGATTCCGCAAGTAGTCCACCGGGAACAAGTCAAAGAATCTCACATCAATGTCAATCATGTAGTCAGAAGGTAATACTGCAAGAACAAATAGAAGCAGTTCAAACAAAACGAAAGTAACACTATGTACACTACCCGCATAATCAAAAACAGGTTTTCCTTTGTGCCACTGACTTCTTGTTTTGTTCTGGAATGTTGATATGTTGCTGTATTATTCTTAAAGCTTTTACTCTGCAATAGAGTTCAACCGGTACTGTTTCAGATTATTTTTATACTCAAGTTATTTTACCTGTGAATAATGTTTTGGACAAAGTTCTTCAAAGACCCATCAAATGGATGCATTTATTGCAAGACACAATGTCAAAACAGTAAATAACCAGTTGATAAGTATATCAGTTAAAATTACGGTTAGATAATCACAATTTTTTATCAGTCTCTCTCTACAAATACGTATTTTCACTTCAAGTAGAACATAAGTGATCTATGTACCCTCATAGTCAAAAACAGGTTTTTCTTGGTGCCAATGTCTTCTTGCCTTTTTCTGGAATGTTGATATGTTGCTGCATTTTTATGAAAGCTCTTATATTTTTTGACACAATAACTGAATGATCATCAGACTACAAGAGTAAAATCATGAACATTATGAATATTTAATTGATATTCAAAAGTTCTGATTGTAGTTTTCATTTAATGTTCTGCAATCTAAATGGTCTGAAATTAATTTTGATATTTGTTTTGGGCTATGCCTAATTGCTCAGTGCTCATTACAAAGACGAAAAGAAAGCTAAGAACTTAATGTAATCGCTTACCTTCTTTTAACTGGCAGAACTGTCCTTCGGTTGGAAGCCCATTGATACATGTACACGAACCATCAGTGATGTCATCACAGGACTCGTATGAGTGACACGTGTCATTCGGCCAAACAAACAGACCCTCACATTTACACTGATACTGTGTTTCATTCATAGAACACACTGAAAAATAGAATCAACAAAATCATCAGTCGTTCATCGTACCACGTATAAAGTACAACATTATAAGCAGAGCCAAAGATCATACCAGTAGTTATGTTGATTTCTGTAATGTTAGTGCTGTCACTGACTGTGTAGGGCAAACTGACAGACATCAGTAGGTTCTTCAGCTGATGAATGTTGGCAGTATTCTCTGCATCTATCTGAATTTCAAATAGATATTCAGTGGGAACTGGAGTCATTGTGGAAAGATAAAAAGAGTTAGGAATATTCACAGCTTTTTAATGTAAAGGAAATGATGCAGTGATCTTGACACTGGGATTAAAGTCAGATGTTTTATTTACCCTACCTGATGGTGGTTGCCCACATGCTGTGTTATCTTCCAGGAAAAGGATGAAAATGTATTAGAAAAAAAACAGTTCATGTTATGGTAACTGACAGACAGATCTTCTGTATGATTACAAACAGAAAAAATAATAATAATAATTTCTATATATATATATATATATATATATATATATATATATATAAATGCTTTTACTTTTTATCTCGCTGACTGTTTGACAGAACTGTCTATCACTTGGAATATCATTGATGCAGCTGCAAGTGTTGTTAGTGATGCCGTCACAGCTTCCATATTCTCTGCATTTATCGCACGGCCAGAAATACTGGTCCTCACATACACACTTGTATCCACTGTCACTGAAATTGCACACTAAGAAAAAATACAATGTATATGTAAGCTCGTATTTAACAGATTAGCACTACTGTATTTGTGTTCAGAAGGTCATGTGATATTCTTCACCTGTACTGATGTCCACATCTAATACTTCAACCACCTCATTAAATTGAAGTGGAAAAGTGATGTTCTGAAGATATCGCCTCATCTCATCAATCACAGAGATGGTTGTTGATTCCAACTCAATTTCAAACAAGAAGTCTGTGAAGGGCAGTTCTGTGAACAGCATCAACAGGACATCATCAGCTTGGTATTTTCATTGCATTTGATATTAGAGTGTACATATACACTACTACATTTTTCATCACAATAAATATATTTATATAATTAATTACACTAACAATAATGTGTAAACACATAAGAAAGAAGTTAAGCATGCTTTTTAAAAACACTGCTCATTTGTATGTCCATTAGATGTTAATAATTAGCCGTGCAAAACTGGTGACTGTGGTTGCTAGGATTTAACTGCCTTCTAACATTTCTAGACATTGAGAGCATATATTTCAGTATTCACCTTTTCCCCGGAAGAGAGGCGGCGGCTATTTATACATTTTACGGGACTGGCTTGTGCCATCTGCTTTCAGCCATTTTTAGCCAAAACTTGCTTGATATTGCAAACTGGTGTCTTACCATATCATTTTTACATATTGTCTTAATTATGGACATATTGGTTTCAAATCAAGTCAAAATGAAATCACTTCCCTTTTAGGGAACTCCGTTGCATCAGCTTTACTCTTCTGGGAACGCTTTGCGTGATAAGTCTTGAAGCACACACGTGAAATCAATCCAAGGTGTAATTGGGATGTCAGAGCGGGTGATGTCACGAACCAGGAGGCTATAAAGCCTACCCCAAACAAAGCTGTCACTAGCTTTTTGTGTCTTCACAAGCGCTCTATGTGAATCTGTCTGTCTATTTGGTGTTGTCTGTCTATTTCAGTTAGTAAGAAAGAAATAAGATAGAAAGAAAGAGATAGTTATGGCGAGCAAGCAACAGCAAGCTTTTAAGATGTGTGTTCATCCCTGCCCGCATTATTTAACGGGTGGGGATACACACACCCTTTGTGTTGCTTGTTTGGGAGAGGAACATGCAGAGTCAGCGCTTGAGAGCGCTGGCTGTGAACACTGCGAGGTGTTTCCCTTACGGACGCTCCGATCCCGCCTGGCGTTCTTTCGCGAGGACGCTCAGGCTCGCATTCCCCAGGGCTCTGGTCCCGCTGCTGCCGAGGCACAGCGAAGGCTGCGGTCCTGGGCTTCGCAAATGTATCTGTCAGCGGAGGTAGAGACGGGCGCCGCCTTATCTCTGCCTTCACCTGACAGGTTCAGCACCTTGGGAAGCACGCGCTGCGGTTTCTTCCGCCCCGATCGAAGCACATACACTGCAGCTATCTGATTCTGAGGAATTAGACGCTACCAATGCAAGAGACACTGAGGATTCGCCACCTCAGTCTCGTGCTTATGAGGAGCTGCTTGAGGTTGTGACGAGAGCGGTTGAAAAATTTAGTATTGATTGGCCAGCAGAAAGGGAAGACGTTCGTTCAAGAGGCAAACTTGACGAATGCTTTTTACCTTCTCGTGCACAGCCTCAATGCCGGGGATTACCATTTTTTCTGATCTCCACACCGAGGTGTGGAGATCATGGGAAAAAACGGTTTCTTATAGAGTGTATAGTACACAAACATCACACTATTACTCTATATTAAATAAAAATGAGCATGGTTATGGAGAGACGCCTAAGGTGGAAGAGAAGCTCGCGAGCTATCTCTCCCCTGAATCACCCTCATCCATTAAATCCCCGACACTACCCACTAAACCAGTGAGAATCACATCAGCAGTCAGGCAGCTTGTTTATACACTATGTCGCTGTTGCAAGCCTACCAGGCTGAATTATTAATAGAGCTTGATGAGGGCGAGGGTTTTAATCCCAGCTCAGTTTGAGAACTGTGCCGGGCATCAGATTTGTCAGTCAGGGCTGCCAAGGAGACGGCTAAGTAAATCGGCCAGTCTATGGCAGCCCTGGTGGCTACTGAGAGACACTTATGGTTAAATCTGAGTAACACAAAAGGAAAGGATAAGAACTTCCTTATGGATGCTCACATTTCTCCCTCTGGCCTCTTTGGCGGTGCTGTGAATTCGGTTGTCGAGAGATTTCAGGAATCAGCTAAGCAAGTGGCTGCATTCCAGAAACTCCTGCCCCGGCGTATTCATATCTCCGGGGCTGCTGAGCAGCCCCAAACATCTAAAGCCAGCTCCTCCCACCGTGCCACACAAAAACAGAGTGTGGCTTATCGTGCTCCCCCACAGAAAGGCTGGGGACACGGTAAACACACTCAACCGCAGCCTTCAAAGGGCAGAACGGATCTGAGGACCTTTATTAACTCTAAGAAGGCTGTGGGAAAGAGGTCCTGACGCCCGAGGGCTCAGGCCAGTGAGGACCTACCCCCTCGAAGCAGAGCAGTTAACACCTCATTTTACGGTGCCCTTCTCCCTTCGATGTCCTCAGGAGACCGGTCTGCCAACCCTGCCACCTCGTGTGCTTCAGGGCGCAGCGGTCTCCGGCAAGCGCATATCCCAAAGTCCACCCGGAAACGTAGTGGCCTCGGGATGCCCGCCCCCTCTGAGGAGGGTTTCGGAACAGTCAGCGCAGACGCCTCCTGCCGGTTCACCGCTTCAAGATGTCGTTCTGACTGCACAAATACATACAAGTCCAGAAACCAGTCTCGAGAGGCTGGTACCTCGAGAGACTGACCCTATGTTTATTAAATTGAGTCTTGTAACTGTTATTAGACCGAGTTTGAGTTTAGGAGCCTAATGGCCTGAGGGAAGAAGCTCCTCCGAGGTCTCTCAGTTTTGGCTATCATGCTCCTGAAGCGCTTGCCAGATGGCAGTAGAATGAAAAGACGGTTACCAGGGTGAGAGCGTGCTCCAGACAGTGCAGAAACAATTTGCATATAGACAGTACTTACAGACTTATACAGAAGACAATGTGCAGAATACACATACACATACTCAGTACACACACTGTGCTATTAGACATACTTACAGTTATCAATACACATTATACATAGTATGTACACATTCTACATTATGTACACATATATACACACAATATGCGAAGGTGCAGCAGATTTTACATAGGCCGGATACGTAATGTCATGGATGTGCATTGCATGATATCCAGTGGTAGCAGATAGATTGTTGTGTTTGTGCAGTGTGTGTGTGTAGTCCAGTTGAACTGTGTTAAAATGCAGTGCATGGCATATCGCAAAGTGGGAGTGTGCTGTAGGGTGTATTCGTTTTTACTGTTCATTAGCCTGATAGCCTGAGGAAAAAAGCTAATCCTCAGTCGGCTAGTGTGGGATTGTATACTGTGGAGACGTCTTCCTGAGGGCAGCAGAGAGAGCAGACTGTGGGACGGGTGGCTGGAGTCCTTGATGATCCTCCGGGCTTTCCTTATACACCGCCTGGTGTAGATGTCTTGGAGGGAGGGAAGCTCACCTCCAATAATGTGGCGGGCAGTTCGCACGATCCTTTGCAGAGCTTTGCGGTTGCCAGCGGTGCTGTTTCCAAACCACGCGGTGATGCAGCCGGTCAGGATGCTTTCCACAGTGCCGGTGTAGAAGGATCTAAGGATACTGGGGCTCATTCCAAACTTCCTCAGCCATCTCAGGAAGAAGAGGCGCTGATGTGCCTTCTTCAGCACTGCATCTGTGTGAGCAGACCTTTGAGATCCTCGGTGATGTGAATGCAGAGGAACTTAAAGCGGTTTCCCCACTCCACAGGTGTCTTGTCGATGGTGATGGATGTGTGTTCTCTGCTATGTCTCCTGAAATCCACCACCAGCTTGTCGAAGTTGAGTGAGTGGTGGTTCTCCTGACACCATTTAGTCAGGATACTCACCTCCTCTCTGTAGGCCGTCTCATCGCTGTCAGTGATCAGGCCTATCACCGTTGTGTCATCAGCAAATTTGACGATGACGTTGGAGCTGTGTGTGACTGTACAGTCATGTGTGTACAGGGAGTACAGGAGTGGGCTGAGAATGCCCAGTGTTAAGGATCAGGGGAGATGAGGTGTTGTTGCCCATTCTGACCACCTGACCAATACTGGGTGCACGGTTTCCTGCTCACTTATATTCCCATACAGTTCCTTGAGTGCCTGGTCCGTGTTGGCTTGAGGGGGAATGTAGACAGCTGTGATTATGATTGCTGTAAATTCCCTCGGTAGCCAGAATGGTCGACACAGAAGCATTTGAAATTCCAGATCAGGGGAGCAGAAGGATTTAATAGAGTGTATGTTCCTTTCATCACACCACGAGTTGTTGATCAAGAAACAGATGCCCCCACCTCTGCTTTTCCCTGTGAGCTTTTTCGTTCTGTCCAAGCGATGCGCGGAGAACCCTGTGAGCTCAATGGCTGAGTCTGGAACCATTGCAGACATCCAGGTTTCTGTGAGGCAAATAATGCAGAAGTCCCTAGTTTCTTGTTGGTATGAGATGCGTGCCCGCAGTTCACAGAGTTTGTTGTCCAGTGACTGAACGTTAGCCAGCAAAATGGTTGGGAGAGGAGGTCGAAAGG
Organism: Gymnocypris eckloni scoliostomus; assembly: GCA_027564155.1. Taxonomy (NCBI): domain Eukaryota; kingdom Metazoa; phylum Chordata; class Actinopteri; order Cypriniformes; family Cyprinidae; genus Gymnocypris; species Gymnocypris eckloni. Next base: position 30,834,764 of record CM050412.1, on the reverse strand, counting down.
CACGGCATCTCAGTCTGACAAGGACGCCAGCTCTCTTCCCTCTTTTTCGGCTACGGTTCTTTCGTCGCGGTCGTGTGGCCCAGACAAAGGGCTCTGATGCGGTGTTTGTAAACAAAGCGCCGGCATTAAGGAATTCAAAGTCCGGTTTCTGATGTGTGACGGAGGAGCCGATTTCTAAAAGTGTGTGTCTGTCGTAGACAATAAGAGTGTAGACATCCAGTACGAAAAACAGCAAAATAATAAGTAAAACACACAAAAAACTGCAGTAGGAGCTCGCAACACACACGGCTGCCATGCTTGGCGCCATCTTGGTTTGTAGTGCAAACAGTTTTACCGTTTACTGCATTTAGTTGTTCTAGTTATTTCCCTACAGCGGTTAAAGTCAAAGTCACACACATTCATAGAAAATCGCCATTTATTGTGTGCGTTTTTGTATAAAGCCAACTCCTATCAAGTTCTCTATCGATACTACACTTCGTACTGCATCTTATTTAAGATGCTAGGAGAAACTCCTTTTTCTCCGATACTGAAGCCTTTTTTTTTTTAAATAACGCAGTGTAACTTAATGGCCATTGGAAATGAACCAATGGCTCTGCAGCGGAGCATGGGCGCCGCCCACGTTAAAACAGTACTCAAAGGGATGGAATGTAACTACTGTGGTGACATGAGTCTCTCCTCTCTGTGCTCGCAGCTAGCTTTCCCCTCGTCAACGAGCTTCGCTATTCTTCCCAGAGGTCCAAATCTGCATGTGCACCACACTCGTCCCACCTACGTGCCTCTTCTTCCTTCGCCCTTAATTCGGTCAATGGCACGGAAGAATAAGGATACGACAGCCTGCCTCCCCTGGATGAATCAGTGGCCGTGCATCTCTGCCTGCCCACGACCATTGGCTGAAAGGCAAAAGCCGCCCAGCCCGTTCAAACCGTGTAGCACGACTTCAGCTCTCGCTGGACGAGCCAATTAAATGGCTTGACAAGCGGCCTCGGTGCTTCACTCCATGGCAGTCCTGCAAGTGTTCCAGGCAAACTCCTCCACTCCATGGATGAGCCTACCACAGCTTTCAACGGGCTGGGCAGTACGACCAACTTGGCCCTGCGCACCACCAAGATGACAGCTCAGGCGATCAGCAGATCCATGGCCAGTTTAGGGGTGCTCGATCGCCATCTGTGTTTGAACCTGATGGAGATGAAGGATATGGATAAGGTCCCCTTCCTTGACTCCCTGATCTCCCCCACCAGCCTGTTTGGTCCTGCAGTAGAGGGCTTTGCTGAATGTTTCACAGCCACACATAAGTCGTCCCAGGCAATGCGACAGCTCTGCAGCTGCTTCTAGTTACCCCAAGATGGCGTCAACTCAGCAGCCAGTGTAAGCCGGGCCACCAGCTGTTCAGCCAGCCGCCAAGCCCGAGCCCTGCCACTCACGCTCAGTCAGACCCCACCCACATAGCGCCAGGGACCCCAGCCCAAGATAGTGCTGGACCCAGCGCCTCAGGCATCTTCCTGATCGAAGGGACAGGAAGAGGAAAGGGATAAGTCCCGCTGGAGCTGGACCATCCCTCAAAATGCCTCTGTTATGCCTCCTAGTGCCATGTTCAGTTCCGGGTGTGGATGGCACAGTGTTTGTGAAAGATACTGTTGTGAGCATTGGGTCCATTTACATAGCTTTATCACGAGGCCCAGGCCCCCGCTAGGCAGCCTGCCACTAGAAACAATTCATCCCCACGCCACACCGGCCGAGGCTTGGCAAGCCATCAATGTCAAACTGGGTTCTGGGGATAATGAAACTAGGTTATACACTTCAATTCACTCGAAGACCCCTGCTATTTGGCGGCGTGGCCTTTACATCAGTTCAGCACAGCAACGCTCACGTCCTGTGCACCGAAGTGATGAGTTTGCTGGCAAAAGGAGCCGTGGAAATGGTTTCCCCAACTCAGAGCGAGTCAGGATTCTACAGCCATTACTTCCTCATCCCAAAGAAGAATGGTGGTCTAAGACCCATTCTCGATCTCAGACATCTGAATCGCGCCTTTATGAAATGGCCATTCAGGATGATTACATTGAAGCAGATCCTCTCACAAATATCCCCAGGGGACTGGTTATTTTCGATGGATCTGAAAGACGCTTTATTTCACATCCAGATAGCCCCCACCACAGGCGGTTCTTGAGATTCGCCTTCGAGGGAGTAGCTTATAAACACACGGTCCTCCCCTTCAGGCTATCCCTGGCTCCCTGCACTTTTTTACGAAGTACATGGATACCGCTGAGACAGATGGGAATACTAGGACTCAGGGTCAATTTTGCAAAGAGCACGCTGTCCCCCACCCAACAAATTTCATTCCTGGGAACAGTTATCGACTCAGCCCAAATGTGGGCGGTAGTCACGCCAATGGATATTTCAAAGGATGCTGGGCCTCATGGCCTCAGCCTCTTTGGTACTTCAGTTGGGACTGCTTAATCTGCGGCCCCTTCAGTACTGGCTGAAACCTCGAGTTCCTCCACATGCTTGGCATCATGGACGCCTCTGTGTCAAGGTGAACCAGGCCTGCGTTGCAGCTCTGGCCCCTTGGAAAAACCATCAGTGGATGGAACAGGGCGTGCCCCTGGGCAAACTGAATCTGGGAGCAGACATGCTATCTCGGAGCAATGAACCCTCAGACGAGTGGACACTCCACCCACAAATGGTTCAGGAGATATGGGGAATTTTCGTCAGGCCAGAGGTCGACCGCTTCACCTCAGAAGACGGCACTCATTGTCAAACTTATTTTTCGAAGGATAGGGACGCGTTGGCCCATGACTGGCCCAACCTCCTCCTTTTTGCCTTGAATTCCTGAAACCAAGGCACGGCTACATATCTAAAGTGCTCTCGACTCCGTTCCGAGCGCAGGTGATAACTCTCTTGGCACTTCCTCCTTCGGAGCAAGACCAGGGGTTGAATCTAGTCTGCCCGTCAGGTTTTGGGAATTTATATTGAGCGTTCTGCCCCATTTAGGCAGTCGGAACAGCTCTTTGTATGCTTGGGGGTCGCACCAAAGGGTCTCTCATCACAAAGCAGAGACTATCCAGATGAATAATTGATGCTATTACGCGAGCATACTCTTCTTTGGGCCAACAATGCCCCATGGGAGTAAGAGCCCACTCGACTAGAGGCATCGCCTCATCCTGGGCTGGGCTTCACTGTCCACATTTGCCAGGTTTTATAATCTAGAAGTTCCGGCCTTACAGGCCCGGGGCCTTTCTGCATAACGGGCTCACTCTTGTCATATGGCAAACCAGTATGGGTGTTTGCCTTCTTCTTGTATGCTTTTGGCCCTCAATAGAGCTCCGAGGCTGTACAGACTTATTTGGGAGGATTACTCAAGGCCGGGTCGACCTCTATGATTTTGACACTATAATCCTCGGCAGGGCTTCCCTGTACAATAGACCCTTTTAGGACCGACGTCACAATTACATCACAGCACTAGCTGGAGGCAAAACAAAGTGAAAACTGGAGGCGACCAATTCAAAACAGCGCAGATTGAGGATCAACACACTAAATCTGTGTTAGTGAGCACTTATCCTTTGCCGAGATAATCCATCCACCTCACAGGTGTGGCATATCAATATGCTGATTAGACAGCATGATTATTGCAAAGGTGAACCTTAGGCTGGCCACAATAAAAGGCTACTCTAAAAAATTTTATCACACAGCACAATGCCACAGATGTCGCAAGTTTTGAGGGAGCGTGCAATTGGCATGCTGACTGAAGGTCTACGTGGCAGCTTTACCGACCTACTGCGCCCCTCTTGGTGGCCAGTCAGTGGGTAGACACTCCCTAGTTACATGTTTCCTCCAGAGACTGAGGCCTCCGGCCAGAGAGCTTTGGCTATGTGGTGGATCAGGATGCTATTCCATAGCCTTGAGTCCTCTGCTCTCCTCTTTACTTGGGATCAAGACTCACTTCTCAGATGTTGGCCTTCGGGATGCAGGCCCCGCCCACTTTAGCCACTTGTGGCCTTTTTTTCTCTCTGTAAAGAGCTGTGCTCCATCCACAATGGGCAGGGATTTGCCAGTCTGGTGGCATGGGCATCTCGTTGCCCTAGCGTCCTCGGACACAGCTCGAGTTCCCAAAGAGGAACTTCTTAGGTTACGTATGTAACCCCAGTTACTCGAGGGAATGAGACACTGTGTCTCGATGCCACACTTGTGACATCCCTGCCAGCGCTTGCTTCATTCCAGAAGCTGGCGCGGTTTCACCACACATCCTTTTATGCTTCCTGGCCATTCTCGCCTATCCTTTGGACATATTACACCTGTATCAGAGCGCAGTCATGCTGGAGACATTCCCCTAGCATCCTCGGATGCAGCATCTCGCTCCCTCGAGGAACTGAATTTACATACGTAACCTAAGATGATTTCCATTGATGTATGGTTTGTTAGGATAGGACAACATTCGGCCAAGATACAACTATTTGAAAATCTTTGAAAACCCAAGGTTGTGGGTTCGAATCCCGGCTCCGACAGGAAGTCCACGACTGCTCCCCGGGCGCTGCACAGTCGGCTGCCCACTGCTCCAAGTGTGTACACTTGGATGGGTTAAATGCAGAGAACACATTTCACTCCTCATTATACTCTGTATAATTGTGTATGTGACAAATAAAGCTCATCCGAGCTTAATTTGTAATTTGTATTTGTAAATCTAGAGTCTGAGGGTGCAAAAAAAATCTAAATACTGAGAAAATTGCCTTTAAAGTTGTCCAAATTAAGTTCCTAGCAATGCATATTCCTAATAAAAAATTAAGTTTTGATATATTTACAGTATACATTTACAAAATATCTTCATGGAACATAATCTTTAATTAATATCCTAATAATTTTTGCCATAAAATAAATAATTATGAATTTGATCCATTCAATGTTTTTTTTTGCTATTGCTACAAATATACTCAGCGACTTAAGACTGGTTTTGTGGTCCAGGGTCACATATGTGAACATAAGGACGTAACTGTATAAGGACTCAAACATTACTGACAACCGTATTCTGCTGCTGTGTGAAAGGGGCCTTAGTTTAAAACAAACTGATTTGTAACATAATATTACAAGCGTATTGCAGTGTTAACCAATGGACAGACATCAGAAGCATATCTGAAAAAAAAAAATGCTTCCACACAGACATGCACACTTATCTCTCAAAAGAGCTTGTTTGACAGCGAGATGGGCCTCAAAATGAAAGTTAATTGACACAACATAACGCCAGCCAGGGTAACAAATTAAATAAATGGGCCATTCCACTGAATGGGTGCCATTTGTGTCCCCAGGACATTATAGGTACAAAAATGCATAAGAATTAACTATAAAATACATTTTAATATTAAGCAAAGTGTCCTCTACATTAATTTAACTACAAATTTAAAATATATAATTAAAATAGGTATTAAAAACTACCAAAAACACTGAAAAAAAATCATTTTTATTTGTCCCCAGTGTCTAACGCTACATTTTAACTTGAAATATAATGTTTAAAATCCTTCGGAAAACATTTTTATTTTGCATTTTTGTGTAACTTCATATCCCATCTGTGCTTTAAATACCTTTATTTCAAAATAAATGTATAATAATTTGGATAAAATACACATTTTAGTCGTGTCCCCATGTTTTCACCCAGTCCTGCTACCCTTATACATTTCCCCGCTCTAAAAAACTGGGACAATTCCAAAAGACACATTTTCAACATAATATTGCAACATCTGGGTCTTCTGAAGGCAATGAAATGATCGGAAACATGTGGTCTTATTTTATTTTCTGTATATTTGATGATGTTGTAACGGTGGCTGGGTGCGTTATTATAAATGTACTTTCCTGTAAATTATTTCTTACATGTTACTTGTTTATGTTAAAAATACAAATCTTTGGTGAATCACTATAATTTGCTGAGTATTCTCATAATATTAGCATGTATTAATATTAGCAATATTAGCATGTGAATTTTGCTGAAATAGGTAATAAATGGAATAGTTTTGACTCTGTATTGATTGTTTATGTTGCAAAGAATGGTTTTGTTGCAGTGATACACAGAACCATTGGATGAAGTGGTCATAGACATTCTGTCCCGTGCATAAGACACATTGACCAATCAGAATCAAGGACTAGAACTAACCATTTTATAACTGCAAATACTTTTTCCTGTATCCACCTTTTTCTTCAACATGGAAGTAAGCCTATGGGTGAGACTTCCAGTTCATTAGCCGCAAATGATATATAACGAGGAGAACAACAACGTGCAGTAAACGGTAAAACTGTTTGCACTACAAACCAGTATGTTCATAATTAAGATAATACATTAAAATAATATGATAAGACACCAATTTGCATATTAAATAATATGATAAGACACCAACTGTTTTGTCCATCTAAAAATAGCTGGACACAGATGAGACCAGAAGCTAGACCCATAGAATTAAAAAATGACTGAGCTCATTTTTACGGCTAGAAAAAAAGGTTGATATGTATAACTAACAATTAACAAATGTAATCCTTACAAACATTTTCATTGAATTATTATATATATTTTTTTGAGTGCATTTGCTGTTGGCTTATATGGTCGTCATTCTTACCACTTTCCAGCACACACATCTCTCCACTACTGGGAATACCACTGATACATCCACATGAGCCAAAACTGATGTCACCACAAGCCTCATATGTCTGGCAGTTGTTGTATGACCATGCATAACCATCTTCACATATGCACTGGTAGTCGGTCACACTTGATTGGCACACTAATATAAGCATAAAACATTGTTGACACAACATTTAAGAAAATGAAGATGTAAGAATGACATAAATGACTTCTGAACATCAGTTTAACAGGCTCACCTGTTGTAATGTTTGCAGCAGTAACTTCAGTGCTGTTGTCCAGCTGAAGAGGAAACATGATGGAGGCCAACGAAGCTCTGATCTGTTCAATCACCACAGCTTGTGATGCATTTACCTCAACAATCACAATGAACTCCAACAGCTCTAAACCTTTGGGGAAAAGGATGATATCTTAAGCAGGCTTGTACTCTTCAAATAAATGCCAAGACTGAAAATTTGACAGATAAAATCACAAAAACAAAACAAACAAACAATAAAAATGACAAAGCATATTATATTAATGTATCTTTATTTTTATATATATAACATTAAACTACTGTATTATTAGGACAGTGTGTAAATGTGAATCAGACCTGTGCTTCTTGGTACTCTGTGATGCAGTTGCCCATCTATGTAGCTCAACTGAAATAAAATATCACACACACACACACACACACACACACAAAACATTTATTTACATATAAACATTTATCATGTGGGTTGATAATCTGTTCATGGTTCCATACCATACATTTGTGTTATTTTTCTATTAATGTTATGTTGAATATTTTAAATGTGCATTTAATGGATTGAAAATATTTAATTCTTACTGAAAATAGTATATTAATGGAAAGTTAATCTAAAAAGACAGGAGTCTTGTTTTTCATATTTTGCTTTGAATGTTCCTGCAGTATAAATAAACCTTCTCCTACCTCTAAATCTATAGTTGTTTCTGGAAAATCAAGTGTTTCCACAACACATCCATGGGTCAGCAGGACAGCTATGATGATTCCTATGCAGTACTTTAATATTTGTCCTGTATTTGAGAAAATGATAGATTAAACATACATGATATAAACAGCTAAAGTCAAATCATTATTAGCACTTAATCTGGAAATTATAGGTCTTGGAAAAGAAAATGAAAGAGAAATTTAACATGAATTCTGTCTTATTCAATGCAAAATCTAAACTGACAGTGACATTTTGGAAGGACGAGAGTACCAAACGTGATCTATTTCAGTGAGATGTCATAAATCAAGTCACAAAATTTGTCATCATTATATCAGAACTAAAACCATTTCAAGACTCAAGTGTTTTGAGATGAATGAGTACAGTGTCTTGCATTTTAGCATTATTGTGACAAAAGTAGTTATAGTGAATAAAAAATAATTTGTAGTTTATTATACCTTGACTGGCCATGTTTCTCACTGATGTATGTCGGTCAAAACCACTTCAACATATTTCCTCAGAACTAAAGGGAATTAAATGGCACATGCAGACACTTTATATCTGTAAAATATGAAATTCTGTCATATGCATAGTATACAAATACCATTGAAGAATAAGACCACATTTTGATTAAAGATGTTTAATGTCTTTTGATATGACCTGTGCTCAAAATAATCATACTTTCATTGTGTTTGTCACAAATTAACAGAAATTCATGAAAATCTACTTTCCACTGACTTATAAAATGTAATTCCTTAAAAAATCTGAAGCACTATATTTGAACATTGTATCCATTATTTTTACGGCAGATATTTACATTCAAGTAAAATTCAAGGATTAAAGGTTTAATTCATCACATACTCAATTATACAGAATATAATCAGTACTGAAATGAAAGTCAGGTCAGGTCCGCTCAATGGACAGTGCAAAATATGTAACACAACACAAGATAATATACATAAATATAGATTAAAAAAAGAATACAAAATAAAGAAGAATAAAATGTGCAGGACAGTATACTGTAAGCTTAATAAGTAATAATATAAAATCATGAATTGTGATCTTAGGGTTAAAATCATAAATGATTTTAGGCTACATTAGGGCTGAATCTTTCATGGAAGTACCTTGCAAAGCAGACAATTTATTGAGGATTATATTATAATAAATGAGGATGACACAAACTGCATACACAAATAAGTATATGTTGCACTCCAGTGAACTGCAATCGCTCACCTGAATTTGTTTAACATAAATAACAGACTCAAAACAACTTTAAAAAATACAGCACATTTCAAAAATAATGTAAGCCTTTTCTTCAATAAATGTAATTCAGATAGGTAGATTACAACAGTTTCATGTTTAAAAGAAAAAAAACACGCTGATTTGTCCCTCTTACCTTGCCTCTGGAAACAACCATGAAGAGATGCCAAACTTGTTTCTCAGGGACTGAGATTTTATTTCCTTGTTAAATGATCCACCTACAAAATCTTACTGGAATTAACATGCCTTTGTGCAGGTCACCACAATAACGTGACTGCGTGCGTGTAACCTGCTAGACAAGTTTGAGTCCCTCTTTTATTTCCTTGTTCGCCTGTGTGACAGAAAAGAGAAGATGGCAGCCTTTCAAAATAAACAACATAAGGCCTTGTGGGCTACATTATCAAGAGTTAAATACATATAAAAGGCTGTACTCACATATCACTTAAAATCCCACTCATTGGTACATTTTGCTTGGACAGTATTATAGTGACACACTTTATCAGGTCTTGTCTCTGAAATCCAATAAACAAAGCAAAACTACCATATCTGAACAGCAGTTTAATTTGTTTTATTATTACTACAATTATTAGAAGTATTAAAATAATTACTATTAGTAGTATTAAAATATATTTTTATATCAACAAACAACTCTCTGTTATGCATTTGTATATAAATGTAAGAAAATGTCATTTCAATGGAGTTTCAGTAAAATAAAATGTCAATAAAATATATATATTAGATTAGATTCAACTTTATTGTAAATAGTACTAGAGTGTTAAGAATTTAAATTTAGAGTTTAGTAGGCTGAAAGCTGAGGGAAAGAATCTGTTCCCGAGTCTGCTGGTGCGACAGTGAAGACTCCTGTAACGTCTCCCAGATGGGAGAAGAGTAAACAGTCTGTGGCTGGGGTGGGTCTTCTGGTCTGAGACAGTGCAGTTGCCATATCATGCTGTAATTCAGTTTGTTAAGTTAGTGTCATTAGCGTCATAGCATAAGTGTATGTACACTCCAAGCAATCTCTGTGAAAGGGAGCATTTTAAGAATTGTTGTGCAAGATTAATCAGATTTATTTTTTTCAGTGAACATTATTTGTCTTAACAAATCTAGGACCCGGTAACATTGTCTTGGGCCTGTGCTGAGAGGGTCACACTACAGTCAGAGGAGGATGAGGTCTACACATAAAAAATATAGTAACCCTGGAGACTTTTATTTACTTTGTATGGTGTGCTTGATCAGGGGTGAAGGCCTGGAGCTAAACTGTGTACTATCTTTAAGCATTAACAATGACAAAGTTCCTGAATGACAGCATTCTTATTTCAAAACTATTTTACTTAGGTAAATAGACCACAAGTGTTTTTTGTTTATGGTTTTTTTGTGTTGACTGTCGTGGCATGAATTGTGCATGTTACCTATGATTAGGATGTTTCATTTTAATATTCTAAAATATTTCAAAGAAGATGTCAGATAACAATAAATCATTGCTCACCAGCAGAATGAGACAAAATTTACATATAAGCGTTATCTTTATTGTGTATAAAATACTTTAGCTCTAATAGTTAGTACTGGAGACCAGTGAGAAGTAATATATTTCCAGTAAGGCAAGATGAGCCGAGTATTTTATACACAATAAAGATAACGCTTATATGTAAATTTTGTCTCATTCTGCTGGTTTGGGACTGCCACAAATCTATTAAATAGAAAGGGGGAAGCATTAATACCAGATTATCAATGCCACATGGAGACACCGTTCACAATATTTACTTTAGTTGTTTACTGATATGTTTTTATTTTTCTTCAATTCAAAGTTTATCTTAGGAATTGTGTTCTGTTTTGTTTCACTTTGTAATGTGTTTGCTTGTGAGTTGGCATGTCATTGGGTGTAATCCAAAGTTTGCGCTGTTATCTGATCAGATGATTTATTGTTATCTGACATCTTCTGTGAAATATTTTAGAATATTAAAATGAAACATCCTAATCATATGTAACATGCACAATTCATGCCACGACAGTCAACACAAAAAAATGAGCCGAGGACATGGTGACAATTCAGATCAGAATACTAAGAGCAGTACTCGCGTCTCCAAGCTGGAAACCAATTGACTTAAAGGTGCATATATGAGCAGTGGAAATTGATACTACAGTCAAAATTCTAAATATTGGAATATTATTTGTCCCACCCCCGCTTTGAGTCACTCAGCACTCACGCGAGTTGCCAGATTGAGGACATGTAGCCCTGAACTGTAAATCGACGAGCTGATTTTCCGTGTTTTAATATGATTCTGGTCATACAGCTTTTTAGATAGAAGTTGAAACTTTTTGGGTCAGGTAGAATCTGCGATCTCGGCAATATGCTGTTTTCTGCCTACTGGCAAACCTTGGTGTCAAAATAGTAGTGGGTAAATTGGCAGTGGGCGGAATCACACACGCCAAAACATAAACAGACATTCCGACAAGAAACTCATATTTCAAAGTAGAGTAAACTAGTTGTAGCATTGTGCATTGTAGAGTATATGAACTAAGCATATTTCCTATAAACATCTGCTAACATGTCATGGTATTTTTATGTTTTAGTGGTGGTTTTCAAACCTGTCCTACAAGCACCCCTGCCCTGCATATTTTGTATGTCTCCCTTGACAGAAGCCCAATTCAGAACTTGCAGTCTCCACTAACGAGCTGATGAGTTGAATCAGGTGTGTCTGATGGGGTGGGCATATCGATCCTAATTTCGATAGTATTGATACCAACGTTGGTATCGTATCGATCGATACTAGCCTGATAAGATCGATACTTCAGGTAATTTATTTTATCCTATACACTTAATACATTGCTTAATACATACAACAAAGTGTAGACATGTCTGTGGGTGAATAGTCCGCTCTATTCACTTCTAGACTAGTATGCAAACATTGCTGCTCCTCCTCTGCTATGCTGGTTTGTTGTCATGACATCACGTGACAGCAGCTCCAAACGAGCAGAATACAGTAAGAGATGGAACGGAACTCCGAGCTACAAAAGAAATGGAAAGGGAGGAAATCCTTCACATTGTGCATATTGAATTTGTCATTTTAATGCAGTATCACTGTAAGGTGTATACTGATTTTGGCCTTTTAATATTATTTCTTAATGCATTAAAGCATTTTAAATATAACGGTTTTCTATTAGAGTAAAATGCTTAACATGTTGTTTAGCATGTGACTCAGCTTCTCGCCACATATTGATTTTATTTTATTATAGAGGGGAGGTATCCAAAGCACATCAATTGGTCACTGGTGTTCACTCGGGATCGGTTCTTGGACCCCTCCTCTTCTCCACATACACTACATCACTGGGTCCCATCATACAGGCACATGGCTTCTCCTACCATTTCTACGCTGATGACACACAGCTCTATCTCTCATTCCGACCAGATGATCCAACGGTAGCTGCACGGATCTCAGGCTGCCTGGCAGACATCTCGGCATGGATGAAAGAACATCACCTACAGCTCAACCTGGCAAAGACTGAGCTTCTTGTCTTCTCTGCCACTCCAACTCTACAGCATGACTTCATGATTCAGTTAGGTTCATCAACAATTACCTCATCAGCTTCGGTCAGATATCTTGGTGTAATCTTTGATGACCAGCTGACCTTCAAAGAGCACATTGCAAAGACTGCTCGATCTTGCAGGTTTGCATTACACAACATCAGAAAGATCAGGCCCTTTCCGACAGAGCATGCTGTATAACTTCTTGTCCAGGCCCTTGTCATTTCCAGACTGGACTTCTGCAATGCTCTTCTGGCTGGACATCCATCAAACACAATCAAACCTCTACAAATGATTCAGAATGCAGCGTGCTGCTTTTCAACGAGCCAAAAAGAGCACAAGTTACATCTCTCTTTATCTCCTTGCACTGGCTACCAGATGCAGCTCGCATCCAGTTCAAGACACTGATGCTTGCATATAGAACAACCACAGGCTCAGCACCCGCCAACTCGTTCACCATTACTGGCTGGTGTAATGATCTTCCCACCCCCATCCGGAATGCTGGATCACAGTCAATCTTCAAGCAACAACTGAAAACTCATCTCTTTCAACACCACTTGACTTAATCCTAAAAATAAAAAAAAAACTTATTTCACTTATTCTAAATCTTCATCTTTCTCTCCTTCCCTTGCTAGCTTGCACTTATTTGAACAATGCCTGAGACTTGGTGTTACGAGCACTTTCTCTGTCTGTTTGCTTCTTCAAGATTAATTGCTTTATGTATTCCCCAATTGTAAGTCGCTTTGGATAAAAGCGTCTGGAAAATGACTAAATGTAAATGTATTAACAAACCGAATTTAGTCTTTATTTATTAATTTGGTCTTTATCACTGTTGTCCTCCATTAATTGCACCATATTAAATGTTTTTATATTGCAATGAGAAAATGAAATTCAGCATGTTGTATTCATGTTCTGAGATCATCTGCTTACCTGTACATACATAGTAGGCCTATATATTTTTATAAACTATACCGAATTTGGCTTTTTCATATCAGTTTTTTTATTTAAATAATAACAAACAAATATTACAGTATGTATAAAACAAACAGAAAATACAGTACGTACATAACATATTAAAATCCTTTTAATAATAAACGAGTTATGGTTTAATGGTTATTTTTCATATTACTGTTTTCATTCAATAAGCCACTTACGTTAAACTTTTCTTTATAATGGTTTTCTATGGGAGGAAAATGCATAATGTAAAAACTTTGAGCGTTGCTTTCATATTCTGGGCACATCTGCTAACTTGTATATAGCCTATAGCTTGCAACGTTAATAAAGTGCATACTGTTTTGTCTTTTAATATTACGTTCTTAATTTATTATGCCACGTTTATTATTTGTATAACTCTTTTCTATGGGAGAAAAATACTTAACATGAAACTGTGCATTGCATTCATGTTCTGGGCTCCTCTGCCTACAAATTCCTTTTAGAAAGGCAAATAATATCCACGTAGCTTTTAAGGTGAATATAATATTAGTAATTTAAACATTAGTATTGTATTTTTTTTAAATTATTGTTGGTCATTTATATGTATGTTTTGTTTTTTTAAATGACAAGTAAGTTATCGGAATCGGTATCGGCGATACTGGACCTGTATTTAGTACCTGTTTGCAGTATCGCACACCCCTAGTGTCTGATAAGGGAGACATACAAAATATGCAGGGTGCTTACAGGACAGGTTTGAAAACAACTGCTTTAGAACATTCATAAAAACCCTGTCAAACCATGTCTGCTGTGAACTCAAGCCTAGTCTGTTTTGTTCAGCAATTCAACTGTTCTCTCAAAAGCCGATTATAAAATACTGACAGGCAGGCATCAGCATTAGCTTTATGAATCTACTCTGCAGAAAGTTCTAACTTCCATTTGACCTGTATGCTCCATAGTCTTTTCTTCTTAAATTATGTTTTATTAACAAAGTTCGGGAGGAGCACGTCAGATAACGTTACTTAGCCTTATCAAACACAAGTGGAAACGTTACGCAATCAAGGCAATCAACACTCTGATATAAATACAGCTGACATAACGTTACCTCCATTCGTTTGACGGTAAAGCAGCATCTCTCCACCAATATCACGAGACTTCTCACCACACTACGAGGTGTAAGTCACTCTGGGTTCGGGCCATTCCCGAGCTCTGAGCCCTTCCCCAGGACAGCACGCCAACTACGTATTCCATACTCGCCAAAAACGCATTACGTTTATCGTGCTAATCAGGGGCGTAGATTACGCGGGGGACGTGTCCCAGTGGTGTAGTCTACGTGATACGCAGGTATACGCCGTATACCCACTAGGGAAGGTCAAGGATTTGCGTATACCCACTTAAAAAGCATGTGGATATGTAACAACATCGTTTTGTGACAGATCTTTCCCAGTTTGTGTTGCGAAGCACCGTCTTTCTGATAGTCATGCCGTATTTCTGTTGACGACTATTGCTAAGCTTGAAATTAACTAATAAAGGAGATGAGAAACGAACTACACCCTTTCAGTGTTTTCGTAAGCCTGGCCCTGAAGCTGCAGCTGCCTGCTTCGGGTGACACACTGTAAACAAATGACAGGAACGTTAACATTATATAAACAACAGAAAATGAGCCAGAAGGCTGATACTATCCTACCTGGCACAGAAAACGAGGCAGGGGCGAGACAGAGACAGTGCAGTTGCCATATCATGCTGTAATTCAGTTTGTTAAGTTAGTGTCATTAGCGTCATAGCATAAGTGTATGTACACTCCAAGCAATCTCTGTGAAAGGGAGCATTTTAAGAATTGTTGTGCAAGATTAATCAGATTTATTTTTTTCAGTGAACATTATTTGTCTTAACAAATCTAGGACCCGGTAACATTGTCTTGGGCCTGTGCTGAGAGGGTCACACTACAGTCAGAGGAGGATGAGGTCTACACATAAAAAATATAGTAACCCTGGAGACTTTTATTTACTTTGTATGGTGTGCTTGATCAGGGGTGAAGGCCTGGAGCTAAACTGTGTACTATCTTTAAGCATTAACAATGACAAAGTTCCTGAATGACAGCATTCTTATTTCAAAACTATTTTACTTAGGTAAATAGACCACAAGTGTTTTTGTTTATGGTTTTTTTTGACTGTCGTGGCATGAATTTTGCATGTTACCTATGATTAGGATGTTTCATTTTAATATTCTAAAATATTTCAAAGAAGATGTCAGATAACAATAAATCATTGCTCACCAGCAGAATGAGACAAAATTTACATATAAGCGTTATCTTTATTGTGTATAAAATACTTTAGCTCTAATAGTTAGTACTGGAGACCAGTGAGAAGTAATATATTTCCAGTAAGGCAAGATGAGCCGAGTATTTTATACACAATAAAGATAACGCTCTATATCTTAAATCTATTAAATAGAAAGGGGGAAGCATTAATACCAGATTATCAATGCCACATGGAGACACCGTTCACAATATTTACTTTAGTTGTTTACTGATATGTTTTTATTTTTCTTCAATTCAAAGTTTATCTTAGGAATTGTGTTCTGTTTTGTTTCACTTTGTAATGTGTTTGCTTGTGAGTTGGCATGTCATTGGGTGTAATCCAAAGTTTGCGCTGTTATCTGATCAGATGATTTATTGTTATCTGACATCTTCTGTGAAATATTTTAGAATATTAAAATGAAACATCCTAATCATAGGTAACATGCACAATTCATGCCACGACAGTCAACACAAAAAAATGAGCCGAGGACATGGTGACAATTCAGATCAGAATACTAAGAGCAGTACTCGCGTCTCCAAGCTGGAAACCAATTGACTTAAAGGTGCATATATGAGCAGTGGAAATTGATACTACAGTCAAAATTCTAAATATTGGAATATTATTTGTCCCACCCCCGCTTTGAGTCACTCAGCACTCACGCGAGTTGCCAGATTGAGGACATGTAGCCCTGAACTGTAAATCGACGAGCTGATTTTCCGTGTTTTAATATGATTCTGGTCATACAGCTTTTTAGATAGAAGTTGAAACTTTTTGGGTCAGGTAGAATCTGCGATCTCGGCAATATGCTGTTTTCTGCCTACTGGCAAACCTTGGTGTCAAAATAGTAGTGGGTAAATTGGCAGTGGGCGGAATCACACACGCCAAAACATAAACAGACATTCCGACAAGAAACTCATATTTCAAAGTAGAGTAAACTAGTTGTAGCATTGTGCATTGTAGAGTATATGAACTAAGCATATTTCCTATAAACATCTGCTAACATGTCATGGTATTTTTATGTTTTAGTGGTGGTTTTCAAACCTGTCCTACAAGCACCCCTGCCCTGCATATTTTGTATGTCTCCCTTGACAGAAGCCCAATTCAGAACTTGCAGTCTCCACTAATGAGCTGATGAGTTGAATCAGGTGTGTCTGATGGGGTGGGCATATCGATCCTAATTTCGATAGTATTGATACCAACGTTGGTATCGTATCGATCGATACTAGCCTGATAAGATCGATACTTCAGGTAATTTCTTTTATCCTATACACTTAATACATTGCTTAATACATACAACAAAGTGTAGACATGTCTGTGGGTGAATAGTCCGCTCTATTCACTTCTAGACTAGTATGCAAACATTGCTGCTCCTCCTCTGCTATGCTGGTTTGTTGTCATGACATCACGTGACAGCAGCTCCAAACGCGAGCAGAATACAGTAAGAGATGGAACGGAACTCCGAGCTACAAAAGAAATGGAAAGGGGAGGAAATCCTTCACATTGTGCATATTGAATTTGTCATTTTAATGCAGTATCACTGTAAGGTGTATACTGATTTTGGCCTTTTAATATTATTTCTTAATGCATTAAAGCATTTTAAATATAACGGTTTTCTATTAGAGTAAAATGCTTAACATGTTGTTTAGCATGTGACTCAGCTTCTCGCCACATATTGATTTTATTTTATTATAGAGGGGAGGTATCCAAAGCACATCAATTGGTCACTGGTGTTCACTCGGGATCGGTTCTTGGACCCCTCCTCTTCTCCACATACACTACATCACTGGGTCCCATCATACAGGCACATGGCTTCTCCTACCATTTCTACGCTGATGACACACAGCTCTATCTCTCATTCCGACCAGATGATCCAACGGTAGCTGCACGGATCTCAGGCTGCCTGGCAGACATCTCGGCATGGATGAAAGAACATCACCTACAGCTCAACCTGGCAAAGACTGAGCTTCTTGTCTTCTCTGCCACTCCAACTCTACAGCATGACTTCATGATTCAGTTAGGTTCATCAACAATTACCTCATCAGCTTCGGTCAGATATCTTGGTGTAATCTTTGATGACCAGCTGACCTTCAAAGAGCACATTGCAAAGACTGCTCGATCTTGCAGGTTTGCATTACACAACATCAGAAAGATCAGGCCCTTTCCGACAGAGCATGCTGTATAACTTCTTGTCCAGGCCCTTGTCATTTCCAGACTGGACTTCTGCAATGCTCTTCTGGCTGGACATCCATCAAACACAATCAAACCTCTACAAATGATTCAGAATGCAGCGTGCTGCTTTTCAACGAGCCAAAAAGAGCACAAGTTACATCTCTCTTTATCTCCTTGCACTGGCTACCAGATGCAGCTCGCATCCAGTTCAAGACACTGATGCTTGCATATAGAACAACCACAGGCTCAGCACCCGCCAACTCGTTCACCATTACTGGGTGGTGTAATGATCTTCCCACCCCCATCCGGAATGCTGGATCCCAGTCAATCTTCAAGCAACAACTGAAAACTCATCTCTTTCAACACCACTTGACTTAATCCTAAAAAAAAAAAAAAACTTATTTCACTTATTCTAAATCTTCATCTTTCTCTCCTTCCCTTGCTAGCTTGCACTTATTTGAACAATGCCTGAGACTTGGTGTTACGAGCACTTTCTCTGTCTGTTTGCTTCTTCAAGATTAATTGCTTTATGTATTCCCCAATTGTAAGTCGCTTTGGATAAAAGCGTCTGCAAAATGACTAAATGTAAATGTATTAACAAACCGAATTTAGTCTTTATTTATTAATTTGGTCTTTATCACTGTTGTCCTCCATTAATTGCACCATATTAAATGTTTTTATATTGCAATGAGAGAAAATGAAATTCAGCATGTTGTATTCATGTTCTGAGATCATCTGCTTACCTGTACATACATAGTAGGCCTATATATTTTTATAAACTATACCGAATTTGGCTTTTTCATATCAGTTTTTTTATTTAAATAATAACAAACAAATATTACAGTATGTATAAAACAAACAGAAAATACAGTACGTACATAACATATTAAAATCCTTTTAATAATAAACGAGTTATGGTTTAATGGTTATTTTTCATATTACTGTTTTCATTCAATAAGCCACTTACGTTAAACTTTTCTTTATAATGGTTTTCTATGGGAGGAAAATGCATAATGTAAAAACTTTGAGCGTTGCTTTCATATTCTGGGCACATCTGCTAACTTGTATATAGCCTATAGCTTGCAACGTTAATAAAGTGCATACTGTTTTGTCTTTTAATATTACGTTCTTAATTTATTATGCCACGTTTATTATTTGTATAACTCTTTTCTATGGAGAAAAATACTTAACATGAAACTGTGCATTGCATTCATGTTCTGGGCTCCTCTGCCTGCAAATTCCTTTTAGAAAGGCAAATAATATCCACGTAGCTTTTAAGGTGAATATAATATTAGTAATTTAAACATTAGTTTTGTATTTTTTTTTAATTATTGTTGGTCATTTATATGTATGTTTTGTTTTTTTAAATGACAAGTAAGTTATCGGAATCGGTATCGGCGATACTGGACCTGTATTTAGTACCTGTTTGCAGTATCGCACACCCCTAGTGTCTGATAAGGGAGACATACAAAATATGCAGGGTGCTTACAGGACAGGTTTGAAAACAACTGCTTTAGAACATTCATAAAAACCCTGTCAAACCATGTCTGCTGTGAACTCAAGCCTAGTCTGTTTTGTTCAGCAATTCAACTGTTCTCTCAAAAGCCGATTATAAAAGACTGACAGGCAGGCATCAGCATTAGCTTTATGAATCTACTCTGCAGAAAGTTCTAACTTCCATTTGACCTGTATGCTCCATAGCCTTTTCTTCTTAAATTATGTTTTATTAACAAAGTTCGGGAGGAGCACGTCAGATAACGTTACTTAGCCTTATCAAACACAAGTGGAAACGTTACGCAATCAAGGCAATCAACACTCTGATATAAATACAGCTGACATAACGTTACCTCCATTCGTTTGACGGTAAAGCAGCATCTCTCCACCAATATCACGAGACTTCTCACCACACTACGGGTGTAAGTCACTCTGGGTTCGGGCCATTCCCGAGCTCTGAGCCCTTCCCCAGGACAGCACGCCAACTACGTATTCCATACTCGCCAAAAACGCATTACGTTTATCGTGCTAATCAGGGCGTAAATTACGCGGGGGACGTGTGTCCCCTCACTTTTTATAAAAAGTAAATTTGTCCCCCGCAGTTTGACAGTTAGATTCTCTACATGTTAAGGTTTTAATGGAGCAATGTATATAAATGGATAAGTTTAAATTTCAAAAAGACAAGATCGTCTATACATGACGTTTACGTTTCCATGGCAACCAGTCACTCAGTTTGTTACGTCACGACACGCCCTAGCTCGCACCCGCGGTCTCGCGGTGTATTCAACATCCATAGAAGTCGCAATGAGTTCAAAGCAAGAAAAAAAACTCTTCACTCCTTTTTTACGAAAAAGTCAAGCAGCGTAAGTTGGCATGTAGTATCCGAATAGTGTTTCACAATGTTGAGTGACTCTGTCTATTGCTCTTGTTGAATAATTAGCAAGTTTTGATGTTAATTATATGGAGAGAAAAAAGCTGCCAGGACAAACATGCACTTATTTTCTATTTTTGGGCTCAAATGGAACCCCATGTTTTTGTAACTCTTTTAACGTCTTTTATTTTAACGCGTATGTATGTTAACTGAACCCTTCAAATAAGAATAAAGATAATGTTGAACTGAGATTTGAACAGCGTTGTGACATGTTTAACTCTGCCAATTCTACATAATGTATTTCAATCAAGTATCCATGCTTTGACAATCCGATATAGGAACGATCTTAATTTAGGGGTGCTCTTTCATTATTGCGCTAATTTTAGGATTTTATGTGTTGTCAAGAATGAACAAGAAACAGACAGCCTTTGTCAGAGCAGAATTAGGATGATAAACTTCACAGGTGAGAACCGATAGAGTGGCCTTTAACACCTGGCTGTTTTTACATTGTATAACATCTACTAATACACAAGTGTTTGTAGGATTATATATGGACCAATCATAAAAAACACATTTATTAATAAAATATATTAGTACGATAAACAACTTGGTATGGTGTTCTTCATGACCATATTTTTTAACAATTACAACGACTACAAGATATTCATAAGCAGTAAGTTAAGAGTTTGAGGCAAACGTCATAGTTAATGTGTTAAATGTTTATTTCATCTCGTTGTTTAATTGATATAGGGTCTACATACAGTGGGGCAAAAAAGTATTTAGTCAGCCACCAATTGTGCAAGTTCTCCCACTTAAAAAGATGAGAGTGGCCTGTAATTTTCATCATAGGTATACCTCAACTATGAGAGACAAAATAAGAAAAAAATCCAGAAAATCACATTGTAGGATTTTTAAAGAATTTATTGCAAATTATGGTGGAAAATAAGTATTTGGTCAATAACAAAATTTCATCTCAATACTTTGTTATATACCCTTTGTTGGCAATGACAGAGGTCAAACATTTTCTGTAAGTCTTCACAAGGTTTTCACACACTGTTGCTGGTATTTTGGCCCATTCCTCCATGCAGATCTCCTCTAGAGCAGTGATGTTTTGGGGCTGTCACTGGGCAACATGGACGTTCAACTCAATAGAAGATTTTCTATGGGGTTGAGATCTGGAGACTGGCTAGGCCACTCCAGGACCTTGAAATGCTTCTTACGAAGCCACTCCTTCGTTGCCCGGGCGGTGTGTTTGGGATCATTGTCATGCTGAAAGACCCAGCCACGTTTCATCTTCAATGCCCTTGCTGATGGAAGGAGGTTTTCACTCAAAATCTCATGATACATGGCCCCATTCATTCTTTCCTTTACACAGATCAGTCGTCCTGGTCCCTTTGCAGAAAAACAGCCCCAAAGCATGATGTTTCCACCCCCATGCTTCACAGTAGGTATGGTGTTCTTTGGATGCAACTCAGCATTCTTTCTCCTCCAAACACGACAAGTTGAGCTTTTACCAAAAAGTTCTATTTTGGTTTCATCTGACCATATGACATTCTCCCAATCCTCTTCTGGATCATCCAAATGCTCTCTAGCAAACTTCAGGCGGGCCTGGACATGTACTGGCTTAAGCAGGGGGTCTGGCACTGCAGGATTTGAGTCCCTGGCGGCGCAGTGTGTTACTGATGGTAGCCTTTGTTACTTTGGTCCCAGCTCTCTGCAGGTCATTCACTAGGTCCCCGTGTGGTTCTGGGATTTTTGCTCACAGTTCTTGTGATCATTTTGACCCCGGGTGAGATCTTGCGTGGAGCCCCAGATCGAGGAGATTATCAGTGGTCTTGTATGTCTTCCATTTTCTAATAATTGCTCCCACAGTTGATTTCTTCACACCAAGCTGCTTACCTATTGCAGATTCAGTCTTCCCAGCCTGGTGCAGGTCTACAATTTTGTTTCTGGTGTCCTTTGACAGCTCTTTGGTCTTGGCCATAGTGGAGTTTGGAGTGTGACTGTTTGAGGTTGTGGACAGGTGTCTTTTATACTGATAACGAGTTCAAACAGATGCCATTAATACAGGTAACGAGTGGAGGACAGAGGAGCCTCTTAAAGAAGAAGTTACAGGTCTGTGAGAGCCAGCAATCTTGCTTGTTTGTAGGTGACCAAATACTTATTTTCCACCATAATTTGCAAATAAATTATTTAAAAATCCTACAATGTGATTTTCTGGATTTTTTTTCTTATTTTGTCTCTCATAGTTGAGGTATACCTATGATGAAAATTACAGGCCTCTCTCATCTTTTTAAGTGGGAGAACTTGCACAATTGGTGGCTGACTAAATACTTTTTTGCCCCACTGTATATATGTATTTATTTATTCATTTAAGCTTTAAATGACGAAAGTAATTGTTTCATAAAAAAAAACTGTATAGCAACATTCTTTGTCGAACCTTGCACTTCTTCACCCAGGACCCACTCAACATTGTGGCCAACATTAACAGAACATTTCAGCTGGAAACTTCTGCCATCACAGATAATATAGTGGTCCTTTTCACCCACAATGATATTGGGGCTTTTTTTAATAGCAATGTTTTGCCACTCAATGTATGGTATATTGCCTTGTATGATGCATGAGTAACGGCCTGTATATAGAGGGGAAACAAAATAAATAAAAATACATATTTTGTCATTTTATAATAAAAACACACTACTTTTAATTTAATGAAAATGTATATTTCAATTCATACTTACTATTTATGTATATATTTATTTGCTCTCAAAATAATACTTTTATAATACTACAAAATAAATGATCATTACATTTACATACTGTCAGCATAGCTTAATTTTTATTGGTTGATTGGTCCATCATCTGCCATATATGGTGTACACACTAAAAAAATATGGTTTCTCACTCGTAATAATGACTTTGTTGTGGGGATCATGTGTGTTCAACTTGTAAATACGATGTATCTGACATGACTTGAACACAGAATGAAGACTGAACTGACTAAAATAAGACTGAACCAGGAGATGCTTGTGCGTGAGCAAATAGGTCTGCTATTTCTGATGCATGCAACGACTATCCATTGATCCATTATTGGATTTTTTATATTTATGTAGCCTACACAATAATAATCTTTTACATTGTAATCCTTTAATTTTTAATATTTGGCATGTATGTGTGTAATAAGCAGAGTGAATGCGCATTGTGGAGCCGCCTAAAGCCAAATTGATACTTCTGCATCGAACCTTTGCAGTGGTGTAGTCTAGTTTTTTTGTAGTGAGTATACTGTGATTTTTTTTTCTTTCCCAGTCTCATACTCATCCATATCAGAGCAGCCTCTCATAAGCACCACCACACTCACTAAACAGGGCTCTACTCTTACTTTTATTTTTAGGAGCTCTTGTGCTTCTAATTTTTAAAAAAATAGGGGTACAGTAAAAAAATCTCATCAATAACAAAAATTTGCCTTCCCATTACGAAGTAATATTGGACTTACCTGATTTACAGGCGCATTTTTTTTCTAACTTTATTTGAAGTGTCACCTTTCATGTCAAATTCAAATATGTATATTTATAAGATTTTTTCTTCTTAAAAAATGTCTAATTAAAACAATGCAATAAGAAGAATAGGTTACCGATCAAATAAAATCATAGCAAACTTAATTCGCACTACAGAAGTGGCACAGAAGAACACAAAAGTAGCTTGTAGGTATTTAGAGAGATTTAATGAGGCTCAGATGTGGCATGAGTGCAATTAACTTCATAAATTCAAGTTGAAATTAATGTTTTAAATATACAATTTTGAATAGAGAAATATTCAATGGTTTAAATAACTGAAATGATACTTTAAAAATGAAACTAAGACTGCCATTAGGTGGCGGCAAGTTACTGATTGTATCACTGAATCATTAATTAAATTGATTACGATAGCATCGGCGTCGTTTTCTGTACCGCGTAGGATAGTATCAGCCTTCTGGCTCATTTTCTGTCTTTTCTATAAAGTTAACGTCCCTGTCATCTGTTTGCAGTGTGTCAGCAGAAGCAGCAGCAATTTCGTTTCATATCTCCTTTATTAGTTAATTTAAAGCTTAGCAACAGTCGTCAAGAGAAATACAGTGTGATTGTCTGAAAGACGGTGCATCGCAACACAGACTGGGTGAATTTATGAACTTGTGAAAGGTCTGTCACAAAACGATGTTGTTACGTATCCGTATGCTTTTTTAAGTGGGTATACGCAAATCCTTGACCTTCCCTAGTGGGTGTACGGCGTATGCTTGCCTATCACGTAGACTACACCACTGAACCTATACCGTTGCTCTGTGTAGTACGGCGTTACCTATACCATAGCCTGACGTGCACCTCTCCAAAATTCTCAGTGCGTTCCAAACAGGATATATTGCCCTCCAAAGGGCACTTCGGAGTAAAAGCAATCATGGCCGCCATATTGAAGGGTCGTTCCAAACCGAAGTACTCAAAACTAGCCACTTCAAAGGGCCCTTCAGAATGAAGGCTTTCGAAGTATACAACTGATGGACACTTCCTTTGCATGATTATGATGCCTCCGTGTGGACAAGGGATAATGATGCAGAAGGGCACTTCAGGAAACCGTAGTTTGGTCCTGTAAGGCCCGGCTCGATCGACCCAATGACGGCAGTCGTTCAGCGGGTGAAGGCCTTTGCGTATTACAGTCTTTCCTTTTTCACGACACAACAAGATTAAATGGAACACTTTTTCTTATATATTTTATCTCGTTATTTCATCTGACTCCATAAATGAAAAGGTTTTAATGATATCTGTGCATCATTAAAATATGAAACGAATGATTGATTATTCTTTTCAGCTCTTTTTAATAATTTACCCGCTCAGATGTAGGGAAACTATATCGCTTAGAGGCCCTGTTTTTCACAGGTCTCACGGACACAATCTCGTCAGTCCCGGTCGTCAATCAGAGGTAAATTATGGTTATGTATCTAAGATTTGCCGTTAATTCACACGTACACAATCAGAGACATCGAATAACCCCCTTGGAGCCCCCTCAGAACTTTAGTTCAATCGTTTACTTCAGTAAAGGTTTCTTGGCCACTATTAAATATGTTAGCAGATCAATGTACCACACTTATAATAGCTTTGGATTGGTCAAGTACTTGTTTAAAGTAACATTAAATCAAAAGTCAGAGGTATAGGCGTGCCGAGTTTAGTCTGACCAGACGGCATTCGCCGTCCCTAAACGGAATTATTACCCGCCTCTGCACCCAAGTAGACTTGAAATGATGCCGGGTATTAGCCGTTGCTAAAACTGACGCAGGCTTGCGGAAATATACGAATCCACTAATCTATTAGGGAGAAAGCAATCTTAGAGGCAGTCAGAATAAAATCAAACGTTACAATTTATTGACCAGGTAATCAAAGCAATAATTCAAAACTCCAATGTTACAAGAATAGAATCATCAGTTAACCATAACATAATAATAATTCAGGAATTGAAGAATTTGTAGAAATTACTACCTGGCAATGAAAATTACACACAGCAATTGTTTGGGCAGTCAACCTACAGACTCCTAGAACTTTGTGTCACGTTTCCTTATAAACCCAGATAATTCAATAAGCCCACCAAATGGTGATCTTGTTATTATAATTAGACTTTAGAATTTGCAACCAAATGGCTTCTTGGTATCCTGTGGCAGAGAATACTTATTTACATACAGGAGGTGGTTTGAATAGAAGATCAGGGGGAGGGCCCACCTTTAAGTTATACCTCATATTTTAGAACTTCTTTTAGCTTTTCATTATGATTGGGAGAATGAGACCATTTTACCAGGCGCACTGAGACATTTCAAATGATATCAAACATGTACAGTTTAGTGGTGGGCCGTTAACGGCGTTAACGTGCTGCGTTAACGTGAGACTCTTATCGGCAATAAAAAAAATATCGCCGTTAATCTATTCTCAAAGTTGGGTTGGGAGCTGGGTCTATACTACGCAAGCTATGATGACTTTCACCCTGATATTTTAGCGCGGATGTATACCTAGCCGAATTGCACTGTAGGGGCGAACAGTCTTGAACTAGAGGCTCGCAGTCCGTGATGGACAGATTGTTAACGGCTGGTCTATGTGGTAATACAATCGGGCAGGACATCCAAACTCACCTATCATTCATCAACCTCAAATATGGCTTTTCATCTGAAAGATGTATGTAGTGGCAACTTTACATGGCCGCTCAATATGATGTTAACCTAGAGAAATGTGCGCTATTGAAGTGTTTGTGTGGAAGCGCTTGCTGCAAGACAGGCTCCGTTTGCGCCACTTGATCTTAAAATCTCCGTCATTTTGGTCATACAGATAAAAGTAGCCTAATACATCTTTCGAATCTGTAAAGACTCTACGCTTATTTGTGTGCACTCAGAATAACAACGAAACGTTGCTTTTAAGCAAACAGGATGCGCTTTAGGTCTCATGTGAACTTGAGCGAGAAACTTCAAACTCGAATATATCTAAAAATACAGTACATAGAAAAATATATCTATAGAGAGTGAAATGTCAAAAAAAAAAAATAGAAGACGTGTGTGTTAGCATGGATGATTTACATGAAATGTAATATGTGCAACACTGTGCATAAGATGGCTGTCAGTTCAATATAATAACAAAAACGACATTTTGGGTTTTTATTCAACTAATAAGGTGGGCACGCTGTGATCTGTACTATATTTTTACTGTAATTGACAGTTATCGGCAAAAAAAAACAACGCGGGAGTGGGAGGGAATGGGAGTCATTCTTCCGGAGTGGAACAGGATTTTCTTCCAGTTTTTTCGTGGATTGGGACGGAAGAGATTAAAGTTTGTGATGCATTTTGGAAACAGGAGATGAGCCCTGGTCTAATCGCCACCTGGCTTGAGAAACCCGTTCTCAAAGACTTACTTTAGTCATTATTTGGGTAGCACACATATTCTGAATGCCTTCGGAAGAATTCAAATGAGCCATTTTAATCTAGATTAATCTAGATTAATTCCAAAATTAATCTAGATTAAAAATTAATCTATGCCCACCTCTAGTACAGTTACTTTTTGTGCATACATTACATTGCATGGGTTTTCAGTGGGTTCTCAGGAGGGCCTTTTGTCCTCTCGAGGGGGGCAGACATACTGGCACCAGGCTTACAGTTTCCTCCCTTTGGCACTGTTTTGGGCCACTCATAGGGTTTCCTGCAGTGTCACTTCAGTCGTTGTAAGGTGGGCAGTTTTAAGGGGCTGAGGGTTAGGATAGTGTTGGTGGATGCTTTTACTGATCTGATGAGGTGTCGGAAATAGCAACATTGGAATAGCGTGAAGGAGAAGATGAGTGCGCTCCAACTGCGCAACCTCAAGTACCCAGTCCCACCAGGTGTATGCAGTCTGTGCCGATCGGATAGATGAGCTAGACAGAATCTGTGCAGTCTTCGCGCCAAGTTTGTCTACACTTGCGCTTGAGAAAGGTGGTACTCTGTTTGGAGGATGACGTTCTGTACCAGGTCCATCGTGTCGATCAAGGCTTGTGTTCCGTGTTCATAAAGGTGTCGTCCCACCATGGGGAGACCTCTGCGTCCTTTGGCATCCTTCCGAGGATGTCGATCTGGCCCATAGAAAAGTCCTCTGTCACTTCCAAGCAAAATGAGTGATCAGCAGGACAGGTCAGTCCTCCATATGTGAACGAATTCATCTCACTGATGACACACCACTGTGTATGAGACACCTGAATAGCATTTGAATGGCCATGCAAAGATTCAACATTTATGAGTTTGCTATCATTGGGAGAGAAAGGTTGTAATGTGTTACATGTACTGACAACATAATTGTGAGTTTCATGACAACAAGTGCGACTGGTAAATAAGGTCTCAGTACCCTTCAACGTCATATATCCAGTGAGGTGATCCCATTTAATTACCTGATCTCTAACTACCATGCCAATGGATCGAATATTAGTGGAATTTGGATAAACTTGATCTGGGTGGATTAAAGGAAAAGTGGCAAAAAATCCAATGCAACCAATACATTCGTTTCCAGTATACATCATAATTGTGGATAATTTACATTTACATTTTACATTTATGCATTTAGCAGACGCTTTCTATCCAAAGCGACTTACAATTGCATTCAGGTTATACATTTTCATTAGTATAGGATAATAGTATTAGGATATGATACTAATACTAATACTAATATACTAATATGATACTAATCCTAATACTAATGAGTATATTCATTAGTATTAGGATAATAATTCTGAATACTTTACATTTTTCAAGAGAACCATCTATGTAAATCTAAAACCTCAATTAAATCGCAAAACATGTCTCGGGGTCTTGTGAAGGCGAAGATCTAAAATTTCCTGTCTTGTTGCAGTGAATAAATCTTGTGCATATGATCTGCAGGCTAAGTCACGCTCGATGGTACGGGTCTGATTGAACAATGTGTGGCTGATCGTTAGAAGCGCCCGCGCCGGAACGAACCGCTTTGATAATATTATCATTGCTATTGGTGATGTGTTGGAAACCAGTGGCCATCTGATCTGTCAACCATGTGGAGAATTGAGATTGTTTGGTTATTTTATAAATGTTGGCTGCTGAATTAATTGATCCGAACAGGCCGGCTATACTGCTGAGCAGGTCTCGCTTTTGAGCGAGCAGGTGGAATTTGGACGGCAAGTCTGTCTTTGTAATTAGAAATTAAATCATCGATTCGTGACTGTAGCCATGCGACTCATCATTAGTATTACAATGTTTTGTATAGGCAGAGAGTATATTGGAAATGTTATAAGTTACATGTGTCATTACCAAATTTACATCATGTAATAAAGTCTTGTTGATGTTTCCTCTAATCAGTCCACCAGGAGGAATTGAGTGCAATTCTGGACACTTTTTGGGTTTAGTGTATCCACAGGTGGTCAAATTAAAACAGTACTTAATAGTCCATGAACAGTTGTGTGGATTGGTGAAATTGTCTATGCTATGCGAACATTCCCGACACAATACATTCCTTCCTTTCGGTTGGTCCAGGCCAAAGTTTTTGGTTTTGGCTCGTTAGGTGTGTACGACGTGAGATCGACATTAGCTCGGTGAATCTCATATGTGTCATTATGTGTTTCTGTATGTGTGCACCTATATGTTGCAGGTTCCAAATTTTTAACATAGTAGCACAATTTTGGGTCTATGCCATTGTTTTGTTTTCGTGTAGTGTGTACATGTTACCTATTGTGTCACCTGGATCTATTTTAAGTTGATACCAGGCAGTGAGGTTGTGCATGAATTTTGGTACTCGAGTGTGTCCTGAAATGTTTCTTGTAGGTGGGTGGGTGTTACCTGAACTACAACAAATTTGTGGTGTGCAATTTGGATCCGTACTAATCCGGGAGGCCATGTAACTGTCTCTTTTGGTGCGACTGTGATTTTTGTGTGGATGGCCCCTTGGAGTATTTCCACCCACCTCCCACATTTCAGGTTGTGTGTGAGTGAAATCCTTTGGCCCAGTCTGATGCACGTGGGCCCAGACACTTTCCTTTCATCTGGCCTCCATGGGATCGCTGCAGTCGACCTGGAAGGCAAGAGGAGAAGACAGTGACAGTTATTTATTTATTCTGAGTACTTTTGAATGATTTGCACTGAGACATGTGGTACCATCGCAGCTTCCCTTTCACAGTTGTGGCCACACAGCTGTTGCATATAACTTTAACTTCATATGGGCCATGCCATCGGGTGTGAATGCACCTTGCTTCACAAAACGCGTACCATTACCATGTCTCCTTCTGAGAATTTCACCTCAGAGGTTGGGTTGAATTGTGTATCATTCGTTAAGTCTGATTGCTGTTGTTTCAGAGCAGCGGATGCATGTAGCACTTCCAGCCTCTCTCGTAATTGCTTGAGCACAGACTGTTGAGTTGCAACCACGAGGGGCCCCAGGTCTGCTGGGGCAATTTCTGGGTGTATGGGCAGCTTCATGACTCTTCCAGTCATGAGTTCGAATGGACTGATACCTGTGGCTTTTGGAGGAGTTGCCCGGTATTGTTAGGACTGTGGGTAGGGCATCAATCCATTGGTTTTTGTGTTGTGCTACCTGTTTCGATATGCTTTCTTTTATTGTGCGGTTGGCACGTTCCACCATGCCTGAGCTTTGCGGTCGATACGGTATGTGAAACCTTTGTTTGATGTTCAGCATCTGGCATATTTGTTTCATCACCTGACCTGTGAAGTGTGTGCCCTGGTCAGATTCAATTTGGATTGGTGCTCCCCAGAGTGGGAGGATTTGGTTCGCTACTACTGTGCCACTGTGTTTGCACTGTTATTGCGGGTGGGAATCACTTCACCCATTTGGAAAATTTGTCAATTATCACAAGGCAATAACGATACCCCTTTGGCACTAGGTAGTGGGCCTATGAAATCCAATTGTAACTAGTAACTCCCAAGGTCCCTTGGGTGGCTCTGGTCTACACAGTTTTGTACGGCCAGGCTTGCCTTGGTTAATGGTGGCACATACGATGCATGTGTCACAACATCTTTGAATGTCTGATGCCATTTGTGGCCACCAGAAGTTCTTTTGGATCAGCTGTTGTGTTTTGGGAGCTGATACGTGTGCATAATCGTGGTACAACTTTATCACTGGTTTCTGGAGGGCTTCTGGAACAATGTATTTATCGTCTCTTAAAATCATGCCTTCAGTGACCTTGACTAGTTGGTCCTGCTGCAGGTGCGGTGTCAGCTCTCCATCAGAACTCCACAGTTCTTGTTGGTACTGTTTCAAGTCAATAGGAATAGTTTGAATCGCACTCACGGCAGGAACAACCAGTCTGTCAGGCTTCCATTCATCTCCCTTTTGTGCTGCTAATTTGGCTAATTGATCTGCGATGTTGTTGTTTTCTCGTTTTCATCTGGATTTTTGATGATGTGACGCACTTTAACGACGGAGAGTGAGGAATCGCGTGCTCTAATCTCCTGCCAGATCGAAGTTATGATGTTAAAATGTTTGATCATGAAGTTTACGAATTGTTTCAACAGCTCAGAGTCGTCGCTAGAGGGCGTTTTTTGGTAATGCTTCGCTTGTTTTTTAAAATCTTTTTCTCTTCTTTGACAATCTCGCATTACATGGTTAGTCTTTCTGCAATAATGGCATATCATTTTATTTGGAGATCTTTGGCTAAATTTATCTGTGCTGTTCCCTTCTGTTAACCATTGTGCGGACGCAACGCTGCGGGGTTTTAATCGCCATCTGTTTTCTATTCTTGAACCCCAGTCTACTATTGCTCTGAACGTGTTTTCGGCCGGGTTGACGCCATTTGATAACGCCTTTTGAACGGGGATGCCGGCATTGTTTTTAACAAGCTGCAGTAACGCGTCATGGTTGCGGTCTGCATTTTCAAGGCCTGAGTGTTCTCTGTATGTTACCCATAACCGTTTCACGAGTTCACACTTACTTAATAATTAACTGAATAAACGGTATGCGTATTTGGCGTGCTGTCCGAGGAGAGGGCTCCGAGCTCGGTAATAGTTCCCGAGCCCGGGGTACTCCCCACGTCCGGGGAGAGGGGTCCGAGCTCGGCATTTGGCCCGGACCCAAAGGCTCCCCCCTACCCCTTGCTGGGGTGAAAACGGACTGGAAGTGAGGAGTTGGGGTGGTGGAGGGATTCTGGAAGACGAGAGATAATGGAGGTAAGGCTGCTTGATAATTTATAGGGGTTCTCTCTAGCGTTTATTGGATAAGTGATGTGATTACTGATGATGAATTGGCTGTGTTAATTATCCGTGCGTGCTCCTCCCGAAACTTGTTTATAAAACATCACTTCACGAGTTCACACTTACTTAATAATGAACTGAATAAACGGTATGCGTATTTGGCGTGCTGTCCAAGGAGAGGGCTCCGAGCTCGGTAATAGTTCCCGAGCCCGGGGTACTCCCCTCGCCCTGCGGCAGTGGGGAGATATTGATGGAGCTCCTGCGGGAGCGGGTACTGCTGCGGCAGTGGGGAAGTACTGGGAAGGCTCCTGCGGGAGCGGGCACTGCTGCGGCAGTGGGGAAATATAGATAGCGCTCCTGCGGGAGCAGACACTGCTGCGGCAGTGAGGAAATACAGGTAGCGCTCCTGCGGGAGCAGACACTGCTGGGGCAGTGGGGAAAATAGAGAAAGCTCCTGCGGGAGCAGGCACTGCTGCGGCAGTGGGAAAAAATGGAGAGAGCTCCTGCGGGAGCGGACACTACTGCGGTAGTGGGAAAAACATATAGTGCTCCTGCGGGAGCAGTGGGGAAATATAGAGAAGGTTCCTGCTGGAGCAGGCACTGCTGCAGCAGTGGGGAAATATAGAGAAGGTTCCTGCTGGAGCTGGCATTACTGCGGCAGTGAAGAAAACAGCTGGGGGGGGGAATTCCTATGATGGCGTGGGGCTGTTGGGAAGGGGAGAGGGAAAGGGCCGTTGTGGGTGGTGGAAGGGAGAGGGGGGGGGGTTGGGTAACTGGGAGGGGAGGGGCTGGGGAAAGCTCCTGCTGGAGCGAGCACTGCTGCGGCAGTGAGGAAATATAGGTAGCACTCCTGCGGGAGCAGACACTGCTGGGGCAGTGAGGAAATACAGGTAGCGCTCCTGAGGGGAGCATTCACTACTGCGGCAGTGAGGAAATACAGGTAGCGCTCTCCTGCGGGAGCAGTCACTGCTGCGGCAGTGAAAATAGAGAGAGCTCCTGCGGAGCGGACACTACTGCGGTAGTGGGGAAAACAGAAGGTGCTCCTGCGGAGCAGTCACTGCTGGGGCAGTGGGGAAATATAGAGAAGGTTCCTGCTGGAGCAGGCACTACTGCGGCAGTGGGGAAATATAGAGAAGGTTCCTGCTAGAGCAGGCACTACTGCGGCAGTGAAGAAGACAGCTGGTGGGGGTTCCTGGGTGGCATGTGGCTGTTGGGGGGTTGAGGGTAGGGAGGGCCGGGAGGATAAAAGACTCCTGCTGGAGCGAGCACTGCTGCGGCAGTGGGAAAAACAGATAGCGCTCCTGCGGGAGCAGACACTGCTGCGGCAGTGGGGAAATACAGATAGCGCTCCTGAGGGGAGCAGTCACTACTGCGGCAGTGAGGAAATACAGGTAGCGCTCCTGCGGGAGCAGTCACTGCTGCGGCGAGGGGAAATACAGAAAAGGCTCCTGCGGGAGCAGACACTACTGCGGCAGTGGGGAAATACAGAGAAAGCTCCTGCGGGAGCGGGCACTGCTGCGGCAGTGAGGAAAAAACAGCTGGGGGGGATTGTGTGGGAGGGCGGGGGGGGGTGAGGGTGATGGAGAGGAGAGGTTGCTATGGGGTTTCGGAGGTGTATTCTAAAGGGGATGGCCAATTAGGGTCTGGTGGGCTTCCTTGATGTGGGAGCGGTCTGATCGAATGTAGCTTTTGAAAGCTTCTGACGACCAGCGACCGAGTTCTTGGATCTGCTGTTGGGAAAGGCCTTTGTGGGCCGCTGTGGTTGCTGCGCCTATTCGGAATGAATGGCTGGAAAAGTTTTCGGCTGGGGTACCTGATAGGAGTAGGACTGCCTTGAGGTGCTTTTGGAACCAGAAGCGAGTGACGGGGCGGTTGGAGTCGTCTGTAAAAAGGGGGTCGGATGGGAGTTTGGACTGTGATTTCCTTAGGTGGAGGAAAGCTAGGAGGGTTTGGTATGGTAATATAGGCGATTGGAGGTTGAAAATGTAAATGAAGTGGCCTTTCTTTGTTTGGTCTGTCTTACTTTGCTTAATGGTGTAAGAGATGGTTTCGTCGTCCAGCACCGCTAGATCTGAGATAGTGGGGTGGATGGCTGGGTCGAAACTGGATGAGATGGCGAGCTCAGAGCATCTGAGAAAGCCAAAGAAGGCCAGGATAAACATGGCATCGAGTGTGCGGGCGGTGTGGACGGAATGGTAGCCTCTGCGGAGGGTGGAAATGCATTTGGTCAAAATGTTTAAGGTTATGGGCTGCCTGGAGTCTGGGCGGGTGGGATTGGTTTTTTGGATACCTTTGATGAGTAGGGAGGTCTGTGAATTGGCTATATGGGCGAAGGGGAACCGTATAAAAGCTTGTGAAAAATTGTAGTCCGCTTAGATAACCTTTGATGGAACTGGTTTGGAGTTTTTGTTTATGTTGAGGTGGGAGATGAATGAGGTGATGGCCAGTAGTGAAAAGGCAGGGAATGGCAGGTTATAAGCGGAGTGAAAAGTTTTAAAGCTTTTCGATGCTGTCAGGTATGACTGGAGGGTCCTTGGGGAGACTGCTTGGAGAATTGAATTGAGGGAAGCTTCGAGGAGAGGTTTCAAGGGATGGTTTAAGGGAATATCAGTTCTGAAAAGGGAGGTACTGGGGTGGGGAGTGGATCCGCCTCCGGTGCCAATGTTCTGAATTTCTGAAAAGAAAAACGAGAGAGAGAGTCAGCTATCTGATTTTTTGACCCGGGAATGTGCCTTGCGGTTATGATGAATTGGTCGCAAGCTGAAATCCAAATTAAACGTCTTAACAGGGGGTTTAGCATGGGTGAATGGGAACGAGATTTGTTGACGCAGTGTACGGTGGCTTCGTTGTCGCAGTGGATAATGATGCTGGTAGCGGACCATTCTTTACCCCACAGAAAGGCTGCGATGACTATGGGATAGAGCTCGAATAGAGCTGAGGATGCTGATGACTGTGGTAGATTGGATAGCTGGCAGGGCCAAGTAGATGCGAACCAGCGTCCTTGGTAAAATCCCCCATAACCGATGGAGGGGGCGGCGTCAGTAAACAACTGGATGTCGACTGGGGAAGAAATCAAGTTGTTATAGAAGAAGGATAATCCGTTCCAACGTTTGAAAAAAGATATCCATAAGCTGAGCTCGTTGCGGCATGAGTCGGTTAGGGCTATTTGATCTTCTAGGGCATGGGTGGAAGATGCGAGAGTGAGGAGATGTGAGATGAAGGGGCGGCCTTGTGGGATGATGCGCATCGCGAAATTTAAATGGCCAAGAACGGATAACAGTTCGCGTTTGGAACAGGTTGGGTTTGCTGCAAGAGTGGATGCTACCAAAATCATCCTGTCGATTTTTTCCTTGGGTAGAGAAGCTTGGAATTTTTGTGAATCCAAGTTGATACCCAAAAATTCGATAGAAGTGCTGGGACCCGCGGTTTTATCTTGGGCGAGGGGAATTCCGAGCTCTGAAAAGACTTTTTGGGTTGTCAAGAGGTGCGCGGCTGGGATGGAGTCGGGTAGCGAGATGATCAAAAAATCGTCTAAAAGATGGACCAGATAGGGTATGTCGTAATTGTTTGAGAGGATCCAACAAATTGCTTCTGATAACATGTCGAAGATTTTGGGGCTGCTTCTACAGCTGAAGGTGAGGCGGACGGAAAAATAAAAATTTACCTGCCAGCGGATGCCGAATAAGTGCCAAAAGTTTGGGTGGATGGGCATTACTTTAAAGGCGGACGTGATGTCGACTTTGGCTAGCCAAGCTCCACGACCTGCGTCTTTGATCAGGGTGATGGCTTGGTCGATGTCATGGTAGTGGAGAGAAAACTCTTCGAGCGGAATGAGGCTGTTAATACATGGGAATGGGAAATTGATGTCTGTACCTGATATAATTTGTGACCTGATGGAGTTGGCTACGGGGGGTGGTTCCAGTGCGAGTGCGTTTGGAGGGACGGGTAGAGGCGTGGCGGAAGAAAGAGAGAAAGGGGCTCCGGGGACGGAGCTGACTGCATGGCAGAGAGGGGGAATGGCGGGTGTTTGGGTCATTAATTGGGGTAAGTTCGAGCTTGAAAGGGCTTGGTGAACGGAGAAAGGAGGGGGAAAAGGGGGGTAAATGGCGGGTGCCGAGGCTTGCGCTATTGGAGTAGGGCTAGCCGTAAGTGGCGGAGCTGCGGGCCATGGGTAGGGGAGGGGTTCGTTGAGCCGAGGCTGCGAATAGCTGTTTGCCGCTGACGGAGGCGTGCTTGTTCTGGTGAGGCGGATTGCGGAGGCGAAGGCTGGCTCTTTGCTGGGCTGGGTTGCGAGCTGGCGCTCGGTGGAAGCTCGAGGAAGGTGGGGGCTGAGGGCTGCGTCATCCGGGGCGCGGCCCAGGCTAGCCGAGGGCCTGCTGCTGCGGTTCGGTGGCCGGAGGCCGGTCCTTGAGGGAGTGAAGTTTGGACCGGGCCGTGAGTAGGGTGATTTACGGCTCTTGCTCGCTGTGGTCGCTGATTTGGGTGGAGGGGAGGAATTTGGAAGTTCCCCGGACTGGAGAGAATTGTAGAGGAAGAGGAGATCTGACTTGCTTGAACGTCGTGGGATAATGACGCCAGCGCTGGTGAGAACTTGACGGAGTCCTGCCATGGTCCAATTTTCTGCTGATGGGGCGTGGGAAAAGACTGACGCGTAGGAGGAGGCTGGAGAAGGTGGTTGATGCCTTGGAGGCGAGGGTGAAGGCGAGCTGCGGCGCTTGGAGGCGTTAGCCGCGGTGGTACGGGAAGGCCGGCGGCCCCGTGATGCAGCCGCGGGCTCGATTGGTTTGTCCTGCGGAGCGCTGGTGCTTTGGACGGCGGCGGGAGGATCCGATGAGTCGGTGGGACTTTCGTCGCGAAAAACTTCCATCTCTGACATGATTCGGCAATTGGGTGTACCAACGCTGGAAGACGAGAGATAATGGAGGTAAGGCTGCTTGATAATTTATAGAGGTTCTCTCTAGCGTTTATTGGATAAGTGATGTGATTACTGATGATGAATTGGCTGTGTTAATTATCCGCGCGTGCTCCTCCCGAAACTTGTTTATAAAACATCACTCAGCGTACGTTTCAAATGACTCATTACCTGCTTGTTTGATTTCTAATATTTTGCTCCAATCTGCATGTGACAGTCCCCTCATGTCTAATAATGCCTGTTTTAGACGTTCGTAAATCCCTTCGTCGGTTTCGTCATTTACTCTGTTCATTATGTTGCCGGATTTCATTTCTGTGTTTAGTTTCGGTCTGAGCTCCTCAGGGATAGTGAGAAGAGCTATTTGCCATACGTCTCTAATCTCTAGTTTGTAAACATTAGCCTGTAGCATCAATGATTCCCAGTAGGGTTGAAATGGCCCTTTCTCGGCATAATTCCTACGACTTGTTTGTGTCTAGAGCATTCTTCGCATGTTAACGGGCGGCTGATTGTTGTGATTTCATCATCCGCATTTGTCATGGTTTTAACACTGCGATTTTAACTGCTTTCTTTGGCGAGTCGTTTGATTTTGTTCGGTCTTTATCGGGCTTCGCAGGCTTGGCTTTTCTGGCCACAGGCTCACAAGAGCTCGATTACGAAGTTTCTCTCTGTGGCCTAATGTTACACGCTAACGCAGTATCATCATCTTCTTTCAGTTTGAGTCTCTAACTCGGTTTCATCCAGTGCTGCTTGTTTAACTGCGGCAACTGGAAAACCTGTTTTATCGCAACAATCTTGAGCGCAGATATGTAATTACTATATGTAATTAGTTTCCTTGAACGTGATCAACTTTTGTGGCCATTTCTTCGCGTTGTCTAGCCCACCCCTGTTGCTCGTATGCAAACACTTCGACTTGTTTTCTTAACTTTTGTAATTCGTCAGATCACACTCTTTCGATTTCTTTGATATTTGTTATTGTTTTTTCGTTCTCGGTTATGGTCGCGAGGTCGTTGCAACGAAGCAAATAAACAATTGCAGCGGGAATTTTCTTGTATTTTGATTTTAGTTTCGCACCCTCGGCAGAATACCAGGATATTATTTCGTTGTTGTTCCACTTCAAATTGAATCCCTTGTCGCTTAACCGAACAAGGAGTTTTTGTAATTGCAGTCCTAAAACCTCCATTATCTCCTCATCTCCTCTGCTGCTGTGCTTTCCCTGAAAAGACATGTTGTTTCTCGTCTAATTCTTATCACCACCGGGTTTTTCGGTTCCGGTCTCAAAACTGGGTATTCCGACCCGTACTACAAATGTGTCTATATAGTGTAAACAATCTTTCCCTCAACTTCTAAAAGGCAAAAAAATACACTTACCACAGCAGCTGGATATTGATGAGAAAGAGATCAAACCTCATGTCCCAAGGAGAGTTCAAGTTGAATGTCGCGGCTGGAATGACGTTTCTCGTCTGTGCGAGATCACGTCGGGGTCACCACTGTAAGGCCTGGCTCGATCGACCCAATGACGGCAGTCGTTTAGCGGGTGAAGGCCTTTGCGTATTACAGTCTTTCCTTTTTCACGACACAACAAGATTAAATGGAACACTTTTTCTTATATATTTTATCTCGTTATTTCATCTGACTCCATAAATGAAAAGGTTTTAATGATATCTGTGCATCATTAAAATATGAAACGAATGATTGATTATTCTTTTCAGCTCTTTTAATACTTTACCGCTCAGATGTAGGGAAACTATATCGCTTAGAGGCCCTGTTTTCACAGGTCTCATGGACACAATCTCGTCAGGCCCGGTCATCAATCAGAGGTAAATTATGGTTATGTATCTAAGATTTGCCGTTAATTCACACGTACACAATCAGAGACATCGAATAACCCCCTTGGAGCCCCCTCAGAACTTTAGTTCAATCGTTTACTTCAGTAAAGGTTTCTTGGCCACTATTAAATATGTTAGCAGATCAATGTACCACACTTATAATAGCTTTGGATTGGTCAAGTACTTGTTTAAAGTAACATTAAATCAAAAGTCAGAGGTATAGGCGTACCCGAGTTTAGTCTGACCAGACGGCATTCGCCGTCCCTAAACAGAATTATTACCCGCCTCTGCACCCAAGTAGACTTGAAATGACGCCGGGTATTAGCCGTCGCTAAAACTGACACAGGCTTGAGGAAATATACGAATCCACTAATCTATTAGGGAGAAAGCAATCTTAGAGGCAGTCAGAATAAAATCAAACGTTACAATTTATTGACCAGGTAATCGAAGCAATAATTCAAAACTCCAATGTTACAAGAATAGAATCATCAGTTAACCATAACATAATAATAATTCAGGAATTGAAGAATTTGTAGAAATTACTACCTGGCAATGAAAATTACACACAGCAATTGTGTGGGCAGTCAACCTACAGACTCCTAGAACTTTGTGTCACGTTTCCTTATAAACCCAGATAATTCAATAAGCCCACCAAATGGTGGTCTTGTTATTATAATTAGACTTTAGAATTTGCAACCAAATGGCTTCTTGGTATCCTGTGGCAGAGAATACTTATTTACATACAGGAGGTGGTTTGAATAGAAGATCAGGGGGAGGGCCCACCTTTAAGTTATACCTCATATTTTAGAACTTCTTTTAGCTTTTCATTATGATTGGGAGAATGAGACCATTTTACCAGGCGCACTGAGACATTTCAAATGATATCAAACATGTACAGTTACTTTTTTGTGCATACATTACATTGCATGGGTTTTCAGTGGGTTCTCAGGAGGGCCTTTGTCCTCTCGAGGGGGGCAGACATACTGGCTTACAGTCCCATACATACTTCAATCCTTCAAAGCTCTCTCTCCGGAGAGTAAACCCTTTAAAGGGATTAGGGCAGCGGTTCTCAATTCCAGTCCAGACACAGAGGTATAAATCAGCCTTGAAGGTACATATTACAAACGCCCTCTTTAAATAACAATAAATAAATTAAATACTGTGCCATTGACGTTACACCGGGTTTTAGTTGATTTAATGGCGTAATCTATTTCAGTTGCCTCAAAATAGCAACATGACAACAACGCACCTCAACACACTTAGTTTTCAGACCAGCAGGCCCAAAAGTGCACAAATGGGTGCAAATGCATTTGCTATTTAAACAACATGGCGCAGAACATGATAATTATAACTGCGTTGTGCTGAAACTAGCAAGAAACACTTGCGTCACGCCTAGTGCCACATTGCCCCGGGTGTATGATAGGGCCCTGTAACTCTAAATTCAACTGTGTTTTTCAGATGCTGTCATCTCCAACAGCCACATCATCTCAAGAGAAAAAGTGCAACTCACACACAGTATGTTTCCATCACCCTGTTTTTATGCAAATTTTTGAGGTATTGCATCAAAAACAAGTGATGGAAACACCCAATAAAAAACAGTTTTTACGCTTGCTTGAGGTGGTTTTTGACTAGTGAGAAAAAAGGTTAATGTGTATAAGGGGAAATGTTGTGGTTAATGTCAGGAAATGTCAGGAATCTTAAATGCCTGAGCAAGTCTGTCATCAAAGTATTATTATAATTGCCTCCCAAGACTATTTTAAATGACTGTGTTTTTTAATTATGGATTTAAAGGCATCATAGAGGACTGTGAAGATACTTCACTGGAAATAGGTCTTCAAAAGTATCTAAATGGCACAACATGTTGTTGTTGTTTAGTCTAAAAGCATAATAGAGGTGACAATATATGACAAGACCAGTAATTGTTACAAACCAGAGAACTCTAATTTGATAGTGTTTAGAACCATTTTTCTTAAGACTGCAGTATTTTCATATGTTATTGTACATCAGTACAAATTCACAAATACAAACAAAACAATTAAATATAATAGACAATACAAAAATAAATATCATGTCACTCACCACTGTCACTTTTACTAGTTTTTTTTTGTCGTCTAGTTGCTAGACATTGTTATCCACTTTCCATTTTATTTGTCCCTTTGCAAAGTTTGGCTGTATACAGTTCAGGTCGACATTTTGCAGAGGATATAACTGATCTGTTGTGAAGACTGTTTGATCTATAAAGAAAAAACATAAAGCTCAAATCACCCAAAAACAAACAAAACCCAAACAATAAAATATAAATATTATGGAACTAAGAAATGTGAAGGGTTTTATATTAGGCACTGATTATGCTTACCACTTTGAGCAAAAGCATCTTCAACTACATCTAAGTCTTGACTCCTAAGAGAGTCAGAAACCTATTTGTTTGCTGCTCCAAAATCAAGGCTGTTGGATGTTGGACACAAACCACATCAATGTGAAGGCTCTGAATTAACATTATATTTGTTTTGAAAAAAAGTATGAATAAATGGAAACATTTTGCAAAAAAGTTGCAAAAGCAAAATATATGTTTGAAAAAGGTATAGAATATAAATTGACTGTATTTATAGTATTCAAACAACATAATCAAAAATCTACAAATAACACCAATAATATATTTCATATTTAAAATATGAAACCTGTAATATTCACCGCTGACTCAATTCGTCCAGATAAATCTATGGAGGTCATGCTACTACGGTTAGTAAGACTTATGTCAAAAGTCTGATTTATTGCCATTGACATTCCAATAACTGTAAAAGAAGTGTACATTTATGTGTATTATAACAACAAGTTTAAGCAACAATTCTAAATAATAATACTACCCCATATTCATACCCCTTCATTTTTTTCACGTTTAATGTTGCTGCCTTATGTTAACTGCTTTATTATTATTTTTCTACATCAGTCTACACTCATATTGACAAAGCAAAAACAGAATTGTCACAACTTTGTAAATTAACTGCAAATAAAAAACCTTAAATAAGTACATTCATACCCTTAACTAAATATTTAGCTGAAGCACCTTTACAGCCTCAAGTATTTTTAGTTTGATGTGATAAGGGTTTTAAGGTCTTCAGCATTTGGCGATTTTCTGCTATTCTTCTCCTCACCACTTCACCTGTCAAGCTCTGTCAGGTTGGAAGGGAGCAGACGCACATTTTCATGTTTCTCCAGAAATATTTGACTGAGTTCAAGATCAGGCTCTTGCTGGGCCCCCCAAAGACATACACAGAGTTGTCTATAAGCCACTCTTGCTGTGTGTTTAGGTCCATTGTGCTTTTGGAAGGTAAACCTTCTGCCCGTCTGAAGTTCTGAATGCACTGGACTGGGTTTTCATTAAGGCTATCTCTATATTTTGGTGCATTGAACTTTTCTTCTACTCTGACTAGTCCCTCAGTCCCTTCTGCTGAAAAACATACCCACAGCATAAGGCTGCTACCAGTACACCTTACTTTTGGGATTGTACTCTGCATGTGATGAGCAGTGCCTGATTTCCTTCAAACATGATGCTTGGAATTGAGGTCCATCAGACCAGATAATATTATTTCTCACAGTCTGAGGGTCCTTTAGGTCCTTTTTTGTCAATTCTAAGTGTGTTTCCCTGTGTCTACACCTGAAGAAAGGATTGAGTCTTGGCACACTGCCATAAACCCTAGATCGATAGAGTTATACAGGTTACCTTCACTCAAAGTATAGTAACACCTACAAGCAATATAAGTGCTCCTGTCTTTCCAATAAATTCCAACTGTCCCAGATAAGGGTATGAGTACGTATGCAATGGAATCATTTAAGTTTATTTTTAATACATTTGCAAAGATGTAAACAAATCTATCTATATTAGTTTCCCTAAACAATCAAATCAATAAATTAATACATTTCATGAAACTATTTATTTTAGTCAAAAATCTAAAATAAACTAACTGTTACCAACTGTAAACACCACCAGCATTAACACAATAATTAAGCAATAGTTCTCTATAATAATACTAATCTTCACCATCATCACATGATTAATCTCAGATTTGTATTTTGTTTTGTTTCTTTACTGGGCTTACCTGTTGTTTCCATTGTTTTTGTTGCTGATGGTTGTATTGATGTTGTTGGAGTTAATGGCGTAAATGTTGATGGCTTAGATGTCAAATTAGTTGATTTTGATAGTGTTGATGGCATAGATGTTGATGGCTTAGATGTAAATTGTGTTGAGTTTAATGGTGTTGTTGGCGTAAATGTTGATTGTGTTGAGTTTGATGGTGTTGTTGGTGTATATGTTGATTGTGTGGAGTTTGATTGTGT
The DNA here is from genome assembly GCA_027564155.1 of Gymnocypris eckloni scoliostomus. Classification (NCBI taxonomy): domain Eukaryota; kingdom Metazoa; phylum Chordata; class Actinopteri; order Cypriniformes; family Cyprinidae; genus Gymnocypris; species Gymnocypris eckloni. The sequence goes on along the minus strand of CM050412.1, from coordinate 30,791,892 downwards.
TGAGTTTAACGGTGACGGTGCATATGTTGATTGTGTTATGTTTGATGGTATTGATAGCATATATGTTGATTGTGTTGCTGTTGATGATAGTGATTCTGTTGATGGTGATTCTGTTGATGGGGATTGTGTAAATGTTGATTTAGTTACTGTTGATGGCGTTTCTGTTGATGGTGTTACCATTGATGGTGATGGCGGTACTGTTGATGATGATAGTGATTTTGTTGATGGTGTAGGCATTGATTGTGTTGCTGTTGATGGTGTAGTAATTGATTGTATTGATAATGTCGATGATATTGATGTTGTTGGTGTTGGTGTTGATAGTGATTCTGTTGATGCTGATTGTGTTGGAAATTCTGTTAATGGTGCTGGTGGTGGTGGTACTGTTGGAAAAATTGACATGACTGGGTTTAAAATGGAGCATGTCTTTTTGGGCCTGTAAACACTTTAAATCTTGTAAAATCTTTATATAGAGACTGACAAATCAGCATTAGTAACACTTAAAGTCTTACAATTCTCCGTTAAACTCTACAAATAACACACAAAATACAATAATACACAAAAATCTGAAAATAGAATGTACCATTGTCATTGAGGCTGATTTTAAATCATGATTAGAATAATTATATCCCTATTCAAAATATAGAGGGCTGAGAGTTCCACATTTGAGTGAAACACTTAATACGGTATACTCTAAATATTTTCATTTCCAACCACTGTCTTTCTAATGCTAATGTCTAGTCACTTAAAACGTAGGCCTAAATTATTTGCTAAAATGCATTGTCATTATACTAGAATTTTTATAGTCACACTTTATTTTAAGGCCATTTCTCCGGCAATTAGCAAACCAAAAAACGTGTCACCATTTTAACAAATCACAAACGTTACGTTTACACAACAACGTTCCAACAACAACAGAGTTTTTCCTTTGTGTTTTTGAAATGTTTTTTTAGTACCGATGACAACGTTGCCAAAAAAATCCTGTTCATGCAGATCTGTGAAATGACTAAAAATGCTGCCTTTTAAATAAACACTACGTGCCTGCACACATACCTATAGACTAAACACGTAATGCGCACATACATTGTCACGGTCCTGCTGGTGTGCCCAGGCTGGCCACCAGATGTCTCTGTGTGTTGAGCACATGGCTTGTTGTTTGTTTGGTGCCATGTGCTGTGTGCAGTCCTGTGCTGATCCGTTGTCTTTCATGTGTCCATGTCATGTGAGTTAAATGTTTGACTGTGCTCCAGTCTTCTGCCTGCCTGCCTGCCTGCTTGTTTTTCCCCTTCGGGGTGGTTTTTGTTCTTTTGTTTAACTTTGTTATTAAAGACTCTAAATTACTCTGCATTTGAGTCCTCGACCTCATCTCTCCTGACAGAACGGATCAGCAAAGATGAGGACTCAGCAGAGGAGGGGTTTGGGCCGCCCACCACCCGACACTATCTCCAGCCCCCTATACCAACGCATCCTCCAGTACGAGGCCCTGAGCTCCTGCCGTCAGCAGGGCAATGACGTGAGGAGTTTTGCCGTGGAGTTCAGTGGTGCAGCTGAGGGGCTAGGCTACAATGACGAGGCCCTCAAGGACCTTTTCAACAGCGCCCTTGATGAGCCCCTCAGCTGGTGGAGGATGAGTGGGCCGCTCCGATCCGGGAGCCCACGGAGTCCGCTCCAGAGCCCGCTCCGATCCGGGAGCCCACGGAGTCCGCTCCAGAGCCCGCTCCGATCCGGGAGCCCACGGAGTCCGCTCCAGAGCCCGCTCCGATCCAGAGCCCAAGGAGTCCGCTCCAGAGCCGCTCCGATCCGGGAGCCCAAGGAGTCCGCTCCAGAGCCCGCTCCGATCCGGGAGCCCACGGAGTCCGCTCCAGTCCGGGAGCCCACGCATTCCGCTCCGGTCCGGGAGCCCACGCATTCCGCTCCGATCCGGGAGCCCACGCATTCCGCTCCGGTCTGGGAGCCCATGCAGTCCACTCCGGTCCTGGACCCCGCTCCGGTCTGCGAACCCACAGAGCCCGCTCCAGGGCCAGCCCCACCCTGGCACCCCTGTGTGCCCATTGCTCCAGGCCCTCTTCCACTCCACGGGCCTGGCCCACCTCCCTCCTAGACATTTTTCTGTTTAGTGTGTGTGGAGCGTCTGGGATCCGCTCCTTAAAGGGGGGGTTATGTCACGGTCCTGCTGGTGTGCCCAGGCTGGCCACCAGATGTCTCTGTGTGTTGAGCACATGGCTTGTTGTTTGTTTGGTGCCATGTGCTCCCATGTCGATTGTCTGTCCCCTCCCATCTTGTTACTTAATCATTGTTTCAGTGGCTCCAGCTGTGTCTCCCTCGTTACCCTCGTTTGTCTCCCTATATAGTTCTCCTTGTGTCTGCAGTCCTGTGCTGATCCGTTGTCTTTCATGTGTCTTACGTCATGTGAGTTTCATGTTTGACTGTGCTCCAGTCTTCTGCCTTCCTGCCTGCCTGCTTGTTTTTCCCCTTCGGGTTAGTTTTTGTTGTTCATTTGTTTAACTTTATTATTAAAACCCCTAAATCTCTGCATTTGAGTCCTCGACCCATCTCTCACCTGACATACATAACATAACCGTTTACACAACTTTATGTTTTTGTAGTTTACACGGAGACGATAATGTTATAATGTTTAAAAGCATGGATTTTAAAACCGTTTTCAAACATTTGTATTTTCAGGCCCCCAAAATATCTTGGGTTACTTGCGTAACCCATGTTCTCTGAGAAGGGAACGAGACGCTACGTAGCTATGAAGCAATGGGAACGCCCTCTGGGTGTGCCGATTGTCTGAAGCCTGTATAGAATATGGGGAGACATACAAAATGTGCAGTGTTGGGGGTAATTCATGGAAAGGTTTGAGAACCACTGCTCTAGGAAGACTACTCTAAAAGAGGCTTGAGAGGAAGCCACACTCCTGATGGAGTGTGCCTAAACACTGAGAGGTGAAGAAGGGCCGCCCTCCTGGTAAGCCAGCGAAATAGCTGGCAAGCCCACAGCGGCCAGCACCAAAGCATACTAAAAGCTGAGGAGATTTTCTCCAATGGCTAGAGCACTTCACAAAGAGCTTCAAAGCTGAGACAAGGCAGAGAATGTGCAGTCTCTCATCCTCACCTGAAGCAAAAGGAAGAGGATGGAAAGAGTGAAGAGTGACCACCTAAGAGTGAAATGATATGGGCAAGACCTTGTTTTGGAACATAACCTAACCTGTGTTGTAAAGTTACTTTAACCAGACCAAAGGCAAAGTCCATTTACATCTCATTGACAGAAAGAGCTTGCAAATCCCCAAATTGGCTTCAATTGAGCCCTCCAGGATGACCAATAAGTCCCAAAAAAGAGCTCTAAGGGGCGTTCTGGCCTCAGCCGCCTAACCCCATGCATAACCAAAGCAATGGCTTCAACATCAACTCTCAGGGTAGTAGCAACTGCTCACGCCGCAAGCTTTTATTGCAGGAACTCCAGCACTGGACCCATAGGGTAGCTAACTGGGTCTACCACATGGGCTAAACACCGTGACTCAAAAACGTTCAACTTGGAGGAAATCCAGGTAGGAGCCAGTCGGGCCTGTATCTGTACGGAATCCATGTGAACCCCCAAGATAACGGTCCATTGTGAGGAGGTGAGAGCATTCTTTTTGCCATTCATTGTGAGGCAAAGAAGTGCTCACAGAAACATGAAGGCCTTGCTTGAAGTAGGCCAAGCATGCTTGAGGCTGGAAATCCAGGAAGGAGCCAGACGGGCCTGCATCTGAATCCAAGTGAACCCTCAAGAAACAATCAGATGTAAGGGGGTCAGACGATTCCTTTAACGTTCTTTCTTAGGCCAAGAAACAGAATGTGGTGAAGGAGAACATCCTGTGGTAACTCACAAATTCCCTAGAGTGGGCTAAAATTAGCCAAAGGTCCAGTTAATTGAGATGACCTTGAGATATATGGATGCCCTGGAGCCTCAACGAAGCCAGAGCAGCAGCCATGCACTAGTGAGTATCCTTGGTGCCAAGGCCAGTTCAAAGGAAAGAATCTTGTACTGGTAGGCCTTTCCTCCAAAGGCGAACCTGATGTACATACTGTGTCGCCGAGCGACCTGTGTGGGGTGCTGAGATGGAGGCACCCATCATCCTCTAACACGTAGGAGAGACTCTGGTGTTCTGATGCGGTATTAGGAAGCTCACAGGGACCGATGTGAGGGCCTGGTCTATTAGTGGTACAGGGCCTGCTGGCTCTGGGAGGGAACTGAATCACATGTCCTATATCACGTGAGCTCCAGGTGACAAAGAATAGGTGGAGGAAGCCTGGTGTGTCTCCCACCCCCATGTCAAAAGAGAGTGAGAACGATTACTGCACACCAAAAAACACTAGCGGCAGATGTGACAGAACTGAATGAGAAGAGCATGTTTTAAGCGGGCAGAATTGTATGAACTGTAATTTGGAATTGTAATTTGGAAACACCTTTTAATTTTTTTTAGTAAGTAAGGTGGGTGGAAAATGGCTGCTTCCAGGATCTTAAAAAGTCATGATGCAGATCGCTGAAGAAGGGCAGCTTTCTCCACACGGGGGCCAATCAATAGAGCTTCCCTGTGGCGCGGGTTCCAGCACGTCTTCAAACTGAGTAGGTAGTGGTAGGCCGCGCTTCCTGGCCGCGCTTCCTGGCCGCGCTTCCTGGCCACACTTCCTGGCTGCTAGGTGGGAAAGCATTGGCTGAAGCAGGCCCAAAATCGGACGCTGCGGTGTAAAAAAAATTCTAGCCCGAAATAAATTGTTACACACACCTCCTGGCTAGTAAAAAACAAACATAAGAAGTCAACCTGCGAATTTGCCCACGCGTGCTCGGGCTACAGCGAGGCCCGTCTGCTCACTCTCCATTGCCTCGAGCTCCACATCCGAACCCCAGGCCGCAGATTCAGGGCCTAGACCGCTTCCGGAGCATGACGTGGGAAAGACAGATGACTCCCTCTTAAAAAAATTTGAGTTTAGTGTTTGAGACGAAGATGAACAGAATGTACATTTAGAAGCACCGTAAGCTGCATCGCACCTGTGTAAAAAAAAAAAAAACATGAAGTTAACATGCTTGCTGTGTGGGTCGTCGCTCGCAATGAAGCGACAACACGATGGCTGGCAGCGATGAAAATCCATGCACTTAACTGCAAGGAGAACAGTGTTCCACTATCGCAGTCACCAAAGTATAAATGCAGAAAGCTCAACGAAAAACAGTCTGAATATCTGGCCACAAAAAACGCAACAGAAGGGCTAGTATGGCCACTTTGTGAAGGCAGAGAAATCTGAGGAGCAGATGGCACGTTCGCCAGTATAAAGATGGCGGCGTAAGAACGTTGGGGCAGAGCCCGTACTATCAGCCAATGATGGGTGTGATTCAATACGGGCTTTAGACAATCAGCATAAAAAAAATCCATCATAATTTACTTACACTCATGTTATTCCAAACCTGCATGACTTTCTGTGGATCATAAGACATATTTTTGTTTTTGTTTATTTATTTAATTATTTCAGTCCATCCATGCAATGGAAGTCTGTGATAACAAAGATGGTTTGGTTAACAAAATTCTTCAAAATATCTTCCTTTATGTTCCACAGAAGACAGAAAGTTATATAGGTTTGGAATGACTTGAGGGTGAGTAAATAATGACTGATATTTAATTGTTGGTTAAAATTTTAAGTTAGATGTTTTTACGTACCTGTTTCTGGTTGCGCACATGCTATGTTATCACCTGGAAAAAATATGAGTGTAGATTATAAACAATTTGTATACAGTTCAAAAGTCTGACCTACAGGTATTTTATGTGATTACAAAAAGAAAATGTGTAAAATTATTTTACTTGTTATCTCGTTGACTCTTTGACAGAACCGTCTGTCACTTGGAATATCATTGATGCAGCTGCATGTGACGTTATTGATGCCGTCACAGCTCCCATATTCTTTGCATTTATCACACGGCCAGACATATTGGTCCTCACGTACACACTTGTATCCACTGTCATTGAAATTGCACACTAAGGAAGGATACAGTGCAAATATAAGCTAATATTTAACAGATTAGCACTACTGTATTTGTGTTCAGAAGGTCAAGTGATATACTTCACCTGTCGTGATGTCCACATCTAATACTTCAACCACCTCATCTAATTGAAGTGGAAATGTGATGTTTTGCAGATATTGCCTCATCTCATCGATCACGGAAATGCTTATTGATTCCAACTCAATTTCAGACAAGATGTCTGTGAAGGGAAGTTCTGTAACAGAATCAACAAGCTTACAATCATTGTAAATACAGTTTTTCATTGTATTTTTTGTAGTAGTGAAGTGTTTTCAGTTTATTTCTACCATAATATATGCGTTTATATAAACAACAGCAATGTGTAGATATATTTTTTAAATAGCAGCCTACATTGTTCACTATATTAGTCAGTTTCTATGAAAGTCAATAAAAATTGTTCTGATGATTCATAATTTGTATTTAAAAAATGTTAAGTATGCATAAGGCTGTTAAATATAATATATTCGTTCAAGGTGGCCCCGAGGATGGCAGCCGTGTTGCGAGCTCCAAGAAAGCTCTGCAATTTTTTGTATGTTTTATTCGTTTTTTGGTTGTTTTACGTGTTAGATGTTGTTAGTATAACTGTCTACGATAGAGACACGCTTTTAAACTGCGGTTCCCCCGTCGCACAATGCAAACTGGACTTTGAGTTCTTGAATGCCAGTGGTCTGTTTACAGACACCGCATCAGAGCCCTTTGTCTATACCGCACGGCGGTGCGTATACACTATACGCCCGTACGATGACCACGACGAAGGAAACGTAGCTGAAGAAGAGGGAAGAGAGCTGGCGTCCTCATCAGACTGAGACGCCGTCCTTTCCGACCTCCACTCCCAAACATTTTGCTGGCTAACGTTCAGTCACTGGACAACAAACTCTGTAAACTGCGGGCGCGCATCTCATACCAACGAGAAACAAGGGACTGCTGCGTTATTTGCCTCACAGAAACCTGGATGTCTCCTATGGTTCCAGACTCAGCCATCGAGCTCACAGGATTCTCCATGCATCGCTCGGACAGAACGAAAGAGCTCACAGGGAAAAGCAGAGGGGGGGGCGTTTGCTTCTATATCAACAACTTGTGATGTGATGAAAGGATCATACACTCTATTAAATCCTTTTGCTCCCCTGATCTGGAATTTCATATGCTTCTGTGTCGACCATTCTGACTACCGAGGGAATTTACAGCGATCATAATCACGGCTGTTTACATTCCCCCTCAAGCCAACACAGACCAGGTACTCAAGGAACTGTACGGGAATATAAGTGAGCAGGAAACAGTGCACCCAGATGCAGATTTTGTTGTTACGGGGGACTTTAATAAAGCCAACTTCAGAACAATAGTTCCAAAATACTTTCAACAGATCATCATCAACACGCGTGGAGATCGTGTACTGGACCACTGCTACTCCCCCTTCCGGGACGCATACAAATCCCTCCCCCGCCCACCTTTCGGCAAATTGGATCACTCTTCCGTTCTGCTCCTGCCTGCTCATAGGCAGAAACTGAAACGTGAAGCACCCGCCCTCAGGACAATCCAATACTGGTCAGACCAATCGGACGCTATGCTACAGGACTGTTTTGATCATGTGGACTGGGACATATTCCGGGCGGCGTCTGATGATGACATAGAGGCGTATTCAGATTCTGTAACATGTTTTATCAGGAAGTGTATAGAGGACGTGATACCGACAAAAAACATCCGCATCTACCCCAACCAAAAACCATGGATTAACAGCGATGTTCGATCAGCCTTGTCAGCGCGGACATCTGCTTTTAAATCCGGAAACACTGACGATCGAAAACAAGCCAGTTACGATCTGAGGAGATCCATCAAAGCCGCCAAATGACAATACAGAAACAAAGTTGAAGAACAATTCAACACCAACAACCCTAGAAGCATGTGGTAGGGCATCATCAACATCACAGGTTTTAAAGGGAATAAACCAGCTACTGTGAACATTCCCGGCTCTCTACCGGACGAGCTCAATACTTTTTATGCTCGTTTCGAAGCTGACACCACCGCCCACACAGAGAGTGCTCCCGCGGCTGCTGCAGAAGAGGTCAGTCCACTCTCCCTTTCTGTCGCGGATGTAACCCGATCCTTCAAACGGTTGAACATCCGAAAAGCCGTGGGTCCGGATGGTATACCAGGCCGTGTGCTTAAAGTATGCGCTTTCCAACTAGCCGGGGTTTTTACAGATATTTTCAATCTGTCCCTCTCTCTGTCTGTGGTTCCTGCATGCTTCAAAAAATCCACCATTGTGCCCATACCAAAGAAAAATAAAATCACATGCTTGAATGACTGGAGGCCCATTGCTCTGACACCCATCTTCAGCAAGTGTTTTGAGAAGCTTGTCAGAGTCTACATCTGCTCTGTGCTGCCTGCTTCACTGGACCCCCTACAATTTGCATATCTCAGTAACCGTTCCACAGATGATGCCATTGCCTTCACCCTGCACACTGCTCTCTCCCACCTGGAAAATAAGAACACCTATGTGAGGATGCTGTTCGTGGATTATAGTTCAGCATTTAACACCATAGTGCCTGCCACACTGGTTGCGAAGCTCCAGACTCTGGGACTGAACAGATCTCTGTGCTGCTGTATCCTGGACTTCCTGACAGGCAGAAGTCAGGTGGTCAGAATGGGCAACAACACCTCATCTCCCCTGGTCCTCAACACTGGTGCTCCGCAGGGCTGCGTCCTCAGCCCACTCCTGTACTCCCTGTACACACACGACTGTACAGCTACACACAGCTTCAATGTCATCGTCAAATTTGCTGATGACACAACGGTGATAGGCCTGATCACCGACAACGATGAGACAGCCTACAGAGAGGAGGTGAGTACCCTGACTAAATGGTGTCTGGTGAACCACCTCTCACTCAACATTGACAAGACCAAGGAGCTGGTGGTGGATTTCAGGATACAGAGCAGAGTACACACACACATCACCATCGACAAGACACCTGTGGAGCGGGTGAGCAGCTTTAAGTTCCTCGGCGTTCACATCACTGAGGATCTCACATGGTCTGCTCACACAGATGCAGTGCTGAAGAAGGCACATCAGCGCCTCTTCTTCCTGAGACGGCTGAGGAAGTTTGGAATGAGCCCCAGCATCCTCAGATCCTTCTACACCTGCACTGTGGAGAGCATCCTGACCGGCTTCATCACCACCTGGTTTGGAAACAGCACCGCTGGCAACCGCAAAGCTCTGCAAAGGGTCGTGCGAACTGCCCGCCACATTGTTGGAGGTAAGCTTCCCTCCCTCCAGGACATCTACACCAGGCAGTGTATAAGGAAAGCCCGGAGGATCATCAAGGACTCCGCAGCATCCGATCCCGCACTAGCCGACTGAGGGATAGCTTTTTCCTTCTGGCTATCAGGACAATGAACAGCCAGAAATAATTCACCCTACATCACACTCCCACTCACACAACATGCCATGCACTGCACTACAACACAGTTCCACTGGACTACACGCACACACTGCACTAACACAACCTATCTGCTATCACTGGATACCATACAATGCACATCCACGACATTGCATATGTATAATCTATTGCACCTTTGCACAACTAATCTGTTGTATAATGTATAATCTGTTGCACCTTCACATATTACTATGTATAGATGTGTGCATAATGTAGAATGTGTACATACAGTGTATAATGTGTATTGATAACTAAGTATGTCTTTATAGTAAACTGTGTGTACTGAGTATATGTATGTGTTTTTTGCACATTGTCTTCTGTACAGTCTGTATGTACTGTCTATATGTAAATTGTTTCTGCACTGTCTGGAGCACGCTCTCAAGAATTTCACTCACCAAGTCACTTGTGCTGTGGTGATTTGACAATAAAAGTGATTTGATTTGATTTATAGATTTTTTTACTGTAAATATGCAAATTTATACTTATATAAAAACATTTTTTTATAAAATGACCTGGTAAATAAAAAAAAATACTGTATATGTTATGTTAACCAATTACATTTTTTTAACTGTAGTATTTTAACAATATTTTTCTTTTAACAGTTCAAACACTTTTACATGTTTTTGAGTGCATTTGCTGCTGGCTTGTTTGGTCATCATTCTTACCGCTCTCCAGCACACACATCTCTCCATCACTGGGAATACCACTGATACATCCACATGAGCCAAAACTGATGTCGCCACAGGCCTCATATGTCTGGCAGTTGTTGTATGACCATGCATAACCATCTTCACATATGCACTGGTAGTCAGACACATTTCGTTGGCACACTGACATAAATATAACACAACTGGTTAGCAATAGAATGTTTACACAACATTGATGAAGATGAAAACTAAGCAGAAAGAATGACGGTTGAAAACTGGTGTTTAAATACCAGTTTAACAGGCTCACCTGTTGTAATGTTTGCAGAAGTAATTTCAGTGCTGTTGTCCATTTGAAAAGGAAACATGTTGAAGGCCAATGATGTTTTGATCTGTTCAATCACCACAGTTTGGTATACATTCATTTCCACAACCGCAAAGTATTCCAATAGGTCTATGCATAAAGGAAATTGAATGTGACTTTAATAATTATGCAGGCTGATAGTAAAGTACAAGGCAAAACCATTGACAGACAAAATCCCTCCTCTAAAAATGTAAAAGTATCTTTGTGGCGAGTGGGGCGGGGCCGAGAGCCGTGGGAACGGAGCGAGGCCGGTGGAGTAATTGGTAATGAACGACACCTGCACCGCTCACCGGTCTCGAGTCCCACGGAGGAGCTTCGGAAGAGTTAAATGAGGAGTGACAACAGTGGAAGACGAGAGAGGACCAGGCCTGGAATTTTAGTTTGTGTTTTGTGTGTGGCAGTCGTCCGTGAGGGGCTGCCGCTTTTCATTTGTGTTTGTTTTTATTATTATTAAATGTGTTACATGTTCGCCGGTTCCCGCCTCCTTCTTCCCGTATCTATCAACTGCGTTACAATCTTAAGTTAATGTATATTTTTCTAATTATTAGTGGTGGGCCGTTATTGGCGTTAACGTGCTGCGTTAACGTGAGACTCTTATCGGCGATAAAAAAAATATCGCCGTTAATCTATTCTCAAAGTTGGGTTGGGAGCTGGGTCTATACTACACAAGCTATGATGACTTTCACCCTGATATTTTAGCGGATGTATACCTGAATTGCACTGTAGGGGGCGAGAACGAGTCTTGAACTAGAGGCTCGCAGTCCGTGATGGACAGATTGTTAAGGCTGGTCTGTGTGGTAATACAATCGGGCAGGACATCCAAACGCTCACCTATCATTCATCAACCTCAAATATGGCTTTTCATCTGAAAGATGTATGTAGTAGCAACTTTACATGCTCAATATGATGTTAACCTAGAGAAATGTGCGCTATTGAAGTGTTTGTGTGGAAGCGTTTGCTGCAAGACAGGCTCCGTGCGCCACTTGCTCTTAAAATCTCCGCCATTTTTGGTCATACAGAGAAAAGTAGCCTAATACATCTTTCGAATCTGTAAAGACTCTACGTTTATTTGTGTGCACTCAGAATAACAACGAACGCGTTGCACTTTTAAGCAAACAGGATGCGCTTTAGGTCTCATGTGAACTTGAGCGAGAAACTTGAAACTCCGTCTTTGAAAAAATATATCTATAGAGTGAAATGTCAAAAAAATAAAAATAGAAGACGTGTGTTAGCATGGATGATTTACATGAAATTTAATCTGTGCAACACTGTGCATAATAAGATGGCTTTCAGTTCAATATAATAACAAAAACGACATTTTGGGTTTTATTCAACTAATAAGGTGGGCACGCTGTGATCTGTACTATATTTTTACTGTAATTGACAGTTATCGGCAAAAACCCCAAAAAACAACAACACGGGAGTGGGAGGAATGGGAGTCATTCTTCCGGGAGTGGAACAGGATTTTCCTCCAGTTTTGGGATTGGGAAGAGATTAAAGTTTGTGATGCATTTTGGAAACAGGAGATGAGCCCCTGGTCTAATGCGCCACCTGGCTTGAGAAACCCGTGCTCAAAGACTTACTTTTAGTCATTATTTGGGTAGCACACATATTCTGAATGCCTTCGGCAGAATTCAAATGAGCCATTTTAATCTAGATTAATCTAGATTAATTCCAAAATTAATCTAGATTAATCTAGATTAAAACAATTAATCTATGCCCACCTCTACTAATTATATAAATAACACTTTTTTTAAATTGCATGTATAGAGGACAAACTGTGACCATACCTGTGCTTCTTAGTCTTCTATGATGCAGTTGCCCATCTATGAAGCTAAACTGAATTTAACACACAAATACGCATTTATTTTATTTTACATATGAAATGTTATCAAATTAGTTAACTATGCGACCACAGCTTCATACTATTAATTGTATTTTTTATTGCTATAATCATAATGTTAAATATTTAAAATGTGCTTTTAATTGGTAAAAAAACATTTAATTCATAATGTAGATGAATATCTTATTGACAGTTCTGAAAATGACAGAAATTTTCAGTTTTTCATATTGTATGAATTGCATTAATTCCTGTATTTGTTCCTACTGTAGTTCCCCTACCTCTAACTCAATAGTTGATTCTGGGACAAAAGAATGCACATTCGCATATGCATTCCGCATTCCACATTCACGGGTCAGCAGGACAGTCATGAAGATTAATATGAAGTACTTAAATATTTGTCCTGTATCTTAGGAATTGAGAAATTAAGCATCAGGAAAAAATACTAGCAGTAGGAAAACAAAACATTCTTTAACATGTAGTCCAGAAATTAAAGGTTGCAGAAAAGAAAATACACATGTGTACAGTGCTGCACAGTTTCTTCTACAATGCAAATATCTAAACTTGTATCTACAGCCAACAACCGGGAAAATGTTTTTGCAAGTGACTAATGGAGCCAAAAATTTGAAATGGCTGTTTTTATATATGTATAAAATAATAACTATAATAAATGAAAATTATTTTCATTAATATTATTATTGAATGACACATTTCAAAGTCAAGGTAAGAACGTGTTTCTATGAACATACTTCAAAAATAAAGTTTACAGAAGTTACACATTTAAAAGAATAAACACTCTTACCTTGCCTCTGGAAACAACCACACAGAGATGTTGAGCTTTATGGTCTGAGATTTTTGTCAAATGATCCACCTCTTAATTTTACTGGAATGAATGTGTCTTTATGCAGATCAACAATTATGTGTGTGGATCACCTGCTAGACAAGTTTGATTTCCTTTTTTATGTTCTCTTGTGTGAACAGAAAAGAGGGCTGAATTTTAACAGAAACACTGTCTTACATTATCAAATCATATATTATAAAATGTTCTATTAAATTTCTAAAAAATTAAGATTTGAATGTCTAAAGTCATCTTGCTGTTGTACATTTGTATTTAAAAAATTCAATACTTTCATGGGCAGAGTATAATAACGTAATTATTATTGTCATTGCAAAATCGTATGTACACACCTTAAAACTACTTCTATTCAAGATCTGAATGTGAGTGTTTAAGATTTGTTACCCATGATTCATCAGATTACTGTAAACTCAGTGAACACTATTTATGTCTAACACACACACACACACACACACACACACACACACACACACACAATGAAATTGTATATATCAAATACAGCGGACTGAAAGGAGCTTGTGACAGATATTCTTTTGCTGCCACTTTAAAATACCAGACACTAAAAATAAGTCATTTACGGAAAAAGGACAGCTCATTCAGTCAAACTGACAGGTCAGGATTATTTGTAGCACAACCTTATTATTTGAAATTAATTGTTTCAGTTCTTTTGAGTAGCATTTTTCTATACTAGAAGACGTGTCAGCTATATTTTAAAATGCAGCAGGCTTGTCAGGAAAAAACATGACTGTTAAAGCAATAAGCCCCAAGAAACTGTCGTTTACAGTGAATTTATAACAGCTAAAGGGCATTGTTAGGCATGTATTACCCTTCAGTGTTGCTGCAGGATTTTTAAGCTCAATTTAAAAAAAATTAAGACCTGCGCAAATAAAATTAATACCAAATGAGCGGGGTGGGGCAATGTCTATGGTTAACTATTAATCTGTAAAATTACTGTAAAAAGCATTCTTTTTCACATGAAGTATGGAGATGAGGTTTTCACAAAAACATTTTTTTATATAAAATGATACATTTCACATTTCAGCCTGTAACATTTTTTTTAAGAAAATTGATTAGTCAAAAGTATTAATTATCCTATAAATGTACACAATTATTATAAATAAATTGTTAATTTAATTAAATAGCATACAAATTTTTCTCTTTATAATGAATTATCTTCTTATCGATCCATCAGTATCGATCCACATTTACAAGCTCTGTGTGTATGCAGGGTAAAAACATGGGTGGATTGTTACATTGGTCTGAACAAAAACAACCCAATGTTACTGCAGTACAGGGGGTTGCAGTTCCAGTTTTTTTGTGACAGTTCCATCTAGCCAATTCTATTCCAACAGAGGAGACCTGATTCAAACATCAAACAAACAGATACAAAGACTAGATCCATGGAAACAATGATTTTTTTTATCTTTCAATCTTATTTTTTAAATGTAAAAGCTAGCGTGAACTTGCTTGTCCGAGGGGGTGTCAGCAATCTCCATTTAGCCAATTTAGCTGTGCAAAACAGCTAATTGTACTGCTGGATGTTGTAAATTAGTATTTGTGTTAAAATTATTTTACATTTATTAAAGTACTAATTTACTGCCCTTTAAGTGGGTCACAGATCAGATGAGAAGCGCTGCAGCTAAATAACTGAAGTCTCACACATACACAAACTTTCTTTCCATGAAAACGGAATTTAAAACCAAAATATATATAGAATATATTGAAATAAGTTAGGTTAAATATTTCAAGAGGGTGACCAATGGGTATGTTTATGGTTGGGAGATGGTTGGGACAAAAATGAAGTGTATACAATTAAACAACTACACAATTCCTTCAAAATAAAATAGATAAGAATTTCACAGCAACTGTACGCGTGAGCCGCTAATGCAGCCTCTGGTGTTGCAGGAATGCCCAACTCATTGTCTCAGTCTCAGACGTCACGCCCACGCAACGTTGGCTAAACGTGTGATGCATGTGGCACTCTTTTCTGGAAACACTCCAGGAATGTCGAAGTCGTCACCTGACTAGTTTAATTAAACTGGATTTACGGGAGACGCGAGTGTCGCGTTTATTGTCGGTCTGCCGGGAAACAAAGAGACGCTAAACCCCCTCACAAAATAAGAAAGCCATCATGTTTACAAATATGACGATGAACGCTTATCAGGGTCAAGTAAACGCTGGATTTTCAAAAGTATGTCAAATATTTTAAGTTTGCGGCATAGAATCTTTAAAATACATCCGAGAGTTTCACACACCAGTTTGTTCTTGTGGTGACATTTCCACGCCCCGAAACGTGACGCTAAACAAAACAAACTATGATTGGTTGTTTGACATGTCAGTCAAACGGCCTCATGGGCGAACCTTAGCCAATGAAAGTGGCCATCTATTCCAGACCTTCAGCTGTCAGTCTGAAGGTCTGGCTATGCAAGACTACCCAACTCACGATGACAGCCTTATAGACCCCTTCAATGTTTGTAAACATCGAAAGCCTAGGTTGGGTGCGCGCGCAGCTTGGGGTCAGAAAAATGGCGCGGCTAATAGACCGGCATATTGTGTCAAGGAGAAACAGACAAGCCTTATAGATAGATAAGATACTTTTTTATTATTATTTGTACCTTTCCATTTTTGTCTTATGTGTCTGGCTTTGTTTTGTGTACACAAACAAGGAGGGCACAAAGTCAGTACTACTGGAGTCAAGTGATGCCTCTCCTACAAAAAAGAATTGCACACATTGATTACAACACGATCTACTGTTGTCATAGTGAAAGCACTAATGTAAAGCTAGTCTGCTATCTGCTAAGTCTGTAGCATGCCACAGGTCACAATTTAGGCCAGATATCAAACTTCACCTAACTATTAAATCTGTCTACAGTTTACAGAAAACATTTATTTACTTATCATGGCTTAACTCTACCGTTGTTGGCACAATGTTGGCGCTAGCCTGCGGCTAACTACTAGCAGCTGGCTACGTCTGTAGCATGACACAGGTCCATGACATTTACAACACTATTAACTTGCATAGCTTAACGTACAGAAAACTGTTCATGCAATCCAGGCTTTCGAGTTTAAGCAAACAGAAAGGGATGATAAAGGATGACTTTAACGTTTCCTGATATGAAGTGAGCGCTACCAACACGAGCCTCTTTGATCGTAGTATTGTCCCAGTCTGCCCGTTTAATAGCTTCCTTTAGATTGGCAGGTTTGAGCGCAGGAAAATACTGTTTATTCTGCATATTTATTTTGTGATGAGCGATGGACCTTGTTGGGAAACCAAATACTAAATCGCTGATCTGGAATCATCTCCATTCATGTCACCCATCCGCGTTTGTACAAGTGTCTTCAAGTTCACGTCATCGCAAATGCCCGGATGATCAGGTGTGTATTGGTGATGATTTCTCCAAATTGGCCAAATACGAATAAGACCGCGGTAAATGGAAGATGTTAACAAGAAATGTGGCAACATACGGCGCGATTCCTATTCCACAGAGAGCGCGTGCAGCAGACGAGGAGTTAACGTGCCCGCTTTGCTTGGTGGAAGAACAGTGAACCGTGTCTAAACCGGATGCCGCGTCGCAAAACAACAGGTTGAGTCTGTCCACAGGACATTTTAACTTTGTTTCAGTTCGTCATAAATAGGACGAGACAGTTTACTGCGACCGATTTGTCGTGTTGTATCGCGCATCTGGTGTAGACAGCATCACTGATTATAATGGGTTCTCGCCGTGCTGCTCGCGTGAGGTAGACCGGGTGTATTTAACTTTCTCATTTAAGGCTACTTTCCTATTTAACTGTATTATTTATTTGATATTTATTTTAGTGTTTTGCAGGCTGAGTGTTCACTGACGTAAGTGCTAAAATAAACACGTATGTTTGTTAATAGATGATTGAGCCTCATTTATTTATTTTTGCGTTTCAGAATTATATATATATATATCACAACACCGCGCCACCTGCGGTAGTTGGTCCATTACCACCGCGGTGGTAAAAATCTGCCACCGTCACAGCCCTAAGTTTTGTCTTGACGAGAAATTCTCTGGTTAACACACAATTCAATGGGATGGAATTAACTTTCTGACCCCGACATGCGCACTGCGAACTTCGAATTTTCCTGTGACGTATACCGTGAAGGGGTTTATTGAACATGCACATTCATTCTCTGCCTGCAGGAGGCGGTTACCGGCCCAGTAACGACAGTACGCAAAGCATAGCAGCACCGGACTTTGAAACGCACTGCGCTTGTTTATTTAATAAAATCATAGCCTTTTGAAGTTTAATCGTCACATTAAGAATTTATGTAATAATTAAAAAAATTCAGTTAAATGAACTTGACAGTTCACTTAAATATTTTTTTACATTATTATTTAATTAAGAATTTCTAGGTAATGGGTTTCCTCAATTTCTTTAAATAAAGTCAACTAATCGCTTTTTTACAGTGTAGCGGTCCTAAACAAACAGACAGGGTAGTCTTACTTGTACTCAGCAGCAACACAGATTTGTTGTGGTCTGCCTGGCACAACCAGAAAGACGAAGCCGGCGAAACAATAAAGTATTGCCTCGCTTTTTTCAAAGGCAAATAGCTAAGTAAGTCGACATACATTCTATACATGCCCAGTCTATATTAAATGTAAATTTTTATCATTCCCCAGATTCCATTTAGCCATGTTTGTGATGGCTTTAAATTCTAAATGATTTAATAGTTAGACAATAGGTTCTAAAAGTGTGGCACGAGTATCATCTACTGGTACGCAGATGAATCACCAAATTAAATATAAATTAACATTAAAACACAATACATATTAATTTAATCTTTGAGTTGTTTTTTTGTGGTTATTTATTTTTTGACATTTGTAAAATTTTTACATTTGTACATTTTTATTTACCTTTTGGGTAGCTACAACACATTTTAATTTAATAATAATTTAAGTTTTCTATTGACCTCTGTGTAAGCACAGTGCAGTCTTAATGTTCAAACTGTATTTACAATGTTAAAGTGGCTGACAACAGTTGCTGTCTGATACAAAAAGGTCAACTTTGAAACGTACTCTTAATTTGTACAAAAAAAAGTAATATTATTAAAGTTAAGTCCATACACTAATCACTGAATTCACAGACCGTTACACAATACATCATAAAGGCATATTGTAATATTATTTTTAAACTAATAATTCAGAACATGCAGTTACAGAAACACTTTATGTGTTCATAATAGCCAATGAGCCACTGGAGCTGTCTGAAGATGTAACTGCTGAGGAAACGTTGGCTTCGGATACGTTGTACACATCTGAAAACATATGGATGCATGTTACTCACTGAACTGTCTATTTTATTCACATTTAATCATTTATCACAAAGCACATTTATCCAAATGAGAAATACTTTGCAACAACATTTTAGATTCATCCAATTGAAAATATATTCATAAATATTAGCTTTCATATATGCCATCTACTTACGCCTCCGTCGCTTCCTTTGCAAGAAAGCCAGTCCAGATGTGGATGATGATACTGCACTGGTGCTCTGTAGGGAGATATGGCGTCAAAATAAATCACATGTAAGCAGGGGTTAAAAGCTGAACATTAGTAAAAGAGTGCATTACAGAATGACATTTACCTTGGTACGGCTTGAAAGTTTCTGTAGAAACTGTTTTCCTGGTAGTGACTCACGCACCTGCAATCAAAGAGTTCTAGTTAACATCTAGACATTTTGTGATAGGCTCTTAAATGTCTGCTTATTACACAGCTCTCTGAACATTTGAAAATGTACTTGATGCTAATTTGTCATTTGCGCCTTTCATTGGTCCCATATTTGCTAATAGTTGCTGTTCATGGTAACCGGTTCTACTTTCATGCCTTTTGTAACATTCTGCATACTTGGATCTACAGTTTTTGATCTTATCTCATACAAACGCAGCTGGCAGTATCTCAAGGTATTGATTGTAATAAAAAATGGCTTTGGTACGAACTTTGATAGTCATATTACTGTAATGCTGTTGCAGTGTCTGTATTGCTGCTTGGATGGTTTTACATTGTAGTGGGCTATTGTTTTTCTTACAGATAAAATCGTTGTAAGTCGCTTTGGATAAAAGCGTCTGCTAAATGCATAAATGTAAATATTTTTAACCCAAACCAATATTCATGTTCACATATTTAGTGGGCATTTACATAAGCAGGATAATCAGTCAAGTGACAGTCTAATTGAACCCCACCCAGTTGATATACTGTTGTCAAATTTATAATGGTTTATACATAACATTATGGCAGGTCTTTGGCTAAATTCAAGATTACATAGTTAAATGGCTTTACTTAAGTTATGTACAATAGAAGTAAACTCATACCTTGCTGTCTAAAAGTGTTCCAAGCACCAAAATAAAGAATCCCTAATAGAAGGAAGTGTTAAAAATACATGAAGGTATCAATTGCAATATGGTTCAATTTTAAAATACAAATTCTAATAAATAATATTTAAATTCTAATAAATGAATGTGCAGTATTAGTGAATTGCAGAAATTTGAATACATACACAAAATGTAATCTTACTATAAATTGAAATTATAAAAGTAGTACCTGCAGTGAATTGAGGAGTGCAAACACCACATGAACACCTAATTCCCGTGACACCATAGTTCCAATTCCAAATCCCCATGTAAGACCAAAGAGAGGAGTCAAAAAGGCCACACATCTGGCAATAACCACCAGAGCATGTTTCTCATCTGGTTGAGTTGCAGCACCAACTCCTCTCCTCAACATCTTGTACAGAACCACAATCAAAACCACAAGGTTTATGGCTACAATAGTGAGAGCTGGAATCACAAATGCCAGCAGGGCCTTTGATTCAGACCAGTTCAGCCAGCATGCTTGTTTGGAAGTATACTCTTGATGTCCAGCTGTGGATGCAACAGTGATGACCGCTATGAGCAAAGGTGCACCATAACCAACTGTGAAGGCAATGATCATCATTTTGGCCCTTGACATTTGAGACAAGACCATGACTGTACGGTAAAAGAGTAATAGTGCTGACAATAACATCCAGAAGAAAAGAGCCAGGTAAAAGTAGTGCATGAAAAAAACTGGTGCATTGCAGTGAGCCTCTGTGGTTGGCTGCTCTTTGTCTGCGATTGCAGCTCCAATGATAAAACAGATGTTTGCGATCAGCAGGGACACGGCAATGTTGACTATGGAGACATGTCGCATGTAGGATGTGTCATTTCTTCTCACTGACTTCCATATGATAGCCTCAATAATCAGGCATATAATCAAGCTGGCCAACGAAATGGCTACGCCAATGTAAGTTATATAGGCTAAGGCCATGTGTTCAATAGAAAACGGTGACATTAGGATTGAAAAAGAGGTTGTGTGGCTGCATTCACATGTAATCTTGCCAGTTCTGTTCTGCTTAACTTCACATCCTGTGGAATCCCACGTGTTGAGAGTAAAGTTCCAAAAGACACACTGAGGCTTTCCCAAAGACTGATCAGTAATGTCAAATGTAAAAGAAATGTTGTTAAGCGTTTCATTGACCTTAACAACAACCACATCTCCATTGATGCGCACATCTGATTTCCTGCTGTCATTAGTACCTTGAGTAGGTAGGACCTTGTCAAGAGTTGTGAAAATTACGATCGTTATAATAGTCGCCTGAGGAACCTGTGGTATGAAAATCTCTGTTGTTGAGTTTGGCAGTGCTGATGTTATATTGAATGAGCTTTTAATTTCAGTTCTATTCAGCTGAATGGATGTTTCATAAATGTCAAACTCATCTTTGAGATGGTCACTTATGTTCTCAATAGCGCTTAGAAGTTTAATGCTGGTGTCTTCTGTGTTGTTGCCTTTGTTCAATTTGTTCCATGTGTCACTGACATTACCGGATACAATAATGTCCACTGTTTTTAGGAAATTCTGGAAATGTAATATAGAATTCTGTATTAAATTATGAATTTTAGCCCATAAATGTGGAAATATTTAATATACATTATAAGACATTTGAATAATTAACAAGACAAACTATTATAAAATATTACTATAAGCTAATATAAAAACATGATCTGGATTCCGCATATCACATATCACACGTAACATATCAAAACATATCACATATAACATAACATAACATAATGAACAGGTTTAATACATAATAATTGAGAGAATTGCTATAACAATACAAAATTACAGTTAGTAAAATTAATTATCAATAGTTTATCTTAACTAAACATTAATTTAATTCAAGAAAACATAAAATGTCTACATATTAGATTTTACAAGCTTAAATGTGAATATACATACCCCCATTACAATTTCATCGATGACAGTAGCTTGTGACAAGTTAGCGATTTTAAAGAGTATGTCAACAATTGCTTTGACAGTAGCAGCAGACTGGGTTATACTAATATTATTCGCTGATGTGGCAATACTGAGGTTAGCCATAAACCCTGGAATCTCCACCAAAGTCAAGGACTAAATTGTAAAGTACAAAAAAAATATTAGAAACCTTTAAAATGTCCAGATCATTGTAGGTAGATACATGATCAATAGATTACCTCAAGTTTTTTTTTAAGGTTGTCGATGACTTCAAGTACACAGTTGTTCTCTACTGGTTTCCAATCATTTGATTCACATTTGTAAGTTATGGTGCCTTTCAAGCCAGTTCCACAGACTCCTGTCTTCACATCATTTGTTTCTCCAACTCCAAGTTCTTTATTTTTACAGTTATACTCTGAAGTATTCGATTAAAAATTCAAAAGGAAAGAGATTCATTTAAATTCAGTTTCTGTCAGAATAGAACATCACATTACACTTTATGCATTTTGGTACTTGAAAGTACCCTTGAAAACTACTTGCACACTATGCAGAAGCATCGTATATAACTAGGATCAAATGAGTAAATAATAGGACCAGAACAATCAACACCAGATAATCAGTTGTGAAATGATCCAAAGAAAAGTCTGCCAGATTGTAAAAACCATTCAATGCAACTGTACAACAGCCCAAAGCACTTTGAAGCTGCAAAGAATGATAAACTGAAGGCTCACTTTCCAGGCTTGTCCTAACCGTTACGCTGTTATAGCTGTAAATGTAATTCTGTAGTTGTGGCAAATCCTTGAGACGACATGTAAAGGTCTCTTCTGTACAATTACCCTTCTGGGTAGCGTAGTTTAATGTGATACTGTCAGATCCTGAATGTGCAAAAAAAGATAAATGGATTTATGAGGAAACACCTACTCAATAACATTTATAAAAACATTTGATAAAAATCTGAAATTTGTATGTCCAACCTGAAATTAGTACTTTTCCACCAACGGCCCACTCAATATTGTAGCCAAAATCAACAGTACATTTCAGTTGGAAACTGCCGTCATCACATGGGAAAGTACGGGATTTATCACCCACAATAACACTGGGGCGCTGTTTAATAATGATGTTTTGCCACTGAATGTAGGGTATTGTATTCCTTTGTATGATGCATGAATATCGACCTGCGTATGGGGGAAAAATCACAACTGTATTATTAATGCATTAAGCAAATGTAGTAAACAGAGTATGTTTTTTTACTGAACAAGGTTTCTAAACATTAAAGAAACTTTTTATAATAAATGTATTTATTTATTTCCTCATAAAACAAAACTTTGTCAATGAGGTGATGTTCATGACATTAACATACTATGTTAGCATCTTAATTTCGATTGGTTGAAGAGTTCATAATCTATGCCATATACTGTATAATTTCATATAATCTTATGCTATAGTATATCAATATGCTACTGCACATAAAACAAACTCTGGCACAGTTTTATATCAGTATGTTATTTAAAACAATCAGCAATCAGGTGCTTTTGCTGCGATATCATAAACGAGGCAAAAATAAGCATTATATCACTCACCACTGTCACTTTCACTGACGTTTTTCATCGTGAGAGTTCTGTTGTCATTTAAAATTAAATATTTTGGGTTTTCTGCAAGATCTTTGTTATTCAATGTCCATTTTATTTGTCCCTTTGCAAAGTCTGGCTGTATACAGTTCAGGTCGACCTTTTGCAGAGGATATAACTGATCTGTTGTGAAGACCGTTTGATCTGTAAATAAAAACCATACAACTCAAATCACCCAACATCAAACAAAACCCTAACAATAACATATTAAATATGATGAAACTAAGAAATGTGAAGGGTTTTATATTAGGCACTGATTACGCTTACCACTTTGAGCAAAAGCATCTTCAGCTACATCTATACCTTGTCTCCTTAGAGAGTCAGAAACCTGTTTGTTTGCTGCTCCAAAATCAAGGCTGTTGGATGTTGCACTTATTGTGTAGTCTGCAAAAACACTACCAGGCCTATGGAGCGAAACACAAACCACACCAATGTGAAGACATGTATTGACAATGTATTTGTTTGATATAGCGAATAATAAATGGGAATTTTGAGTGGAAAAAAGTGAAAAGGTAAATGGTACATCATACCTGAATCTAACGATGCTTGTAGAACCAATAATGTAGCCAGTTAGCGTATTGGAATAACCTAGATTAATCTGTAAAAAATGGCCAATATTATTTTCCAATAATAAAAATGTAATAAAGTAATTGTGTGTATTAATACATGTTACAACATCATGTTCATGTGAGGATATTGTATTTTGGATAGTATATGTGGACTGTTTCTGACTGTAGACTGGATGATAGGGAAAAACAAATACAAAAATGTAATGAAATAAAAAGTAATATAAAACGATTTGTTCCAGTCCATGATTCTGATTGGTCAGTGATACACAGAACCGTGGAGTGAAACGGTCATTGCCATGCTTTATCGTGAATAAAACACAGATGTTGATTAATCAATAATCAAGGACTGGATATAACCATTTTATAAATAGCATTCAAACTAAATATTCTCTTTTTTTTAAACAAATTACACAAACAATACATTTCATTAAGAATGATGCACAGAATACTCACTGCTGACTCAATTTTTCCAGATAAATCTTTGTAAGTCTTGCTATCAGGGTCGGTAAGACTGATGTCAAAAATCTGATTTATTGTCATTGACATTCCAATTACTGTAAATAAGTACACATTTATGCGTGATGTATCAACAGCTTTAAGCAATAATCATCAATCTCTAATCATAAAACAATACAAATAATACTCAGTCAGAGGTGTTACACAAGGAGAACACTGGTGCCCCCAAAGAAACATGAATTTATGATAACACCACAAATTAATAAAAACATATTTCCTGTTATTAGCTATTGACATGTATTGCATAAAAGTTTTGTACCCCTGCTAACACTAAGATAATTTTAATTCCATATATTTTTGTGCAACGTTTAGATTTACAGTACCTGTTTGTTGTTGAATTAGAAATATTAGCACAAAAACAATATTAATATAATTTTATCCTGCATGAAACCGAACATCATATTTTGTCTTACTGTGAATACCTGTTGGTGTTGGTGTTGGTGTTTTTCTTGTTGTTGGTGGTGGTGCTAATGATGTTGGTATTGATGCTGTTGTTGGTGTTTTTCTTGTTGTTGGTGGTGGTGCTAATGATGTTGGTATTGATGCTGTTGTTGGTGTTTTTCTTGTTGTTGGTGGTGGTGCTGATGATGTTGGTATTGATGCTGTTGTTGGTGTTTTTCTTGTTGTTGGCGGTGGTGCTAATGATGTTGGTATTGATGCGGTTGTTGGTGTTGTTATTGTTGTTGGTGGTGGTGCTGATGATGTTGGTATTGATGCTGTTGTTGGTGTTGTTATTGTTGTTGGTGGTGGTGCTAATGATGTTGGTATTGATGCTGTTGTTGGTGTTGTTATTGTTGTTGGTGGTGGTGCTGATGATGTTGGTATTGATGCTGTTGTTGGTGTTGTTATTGTTGTTGGTGGTGGTGCTGATGATGTTGGTATTGATGCTGTTGTTGGTGTTGTTCTTGTTGTTGGCGGTGGTGCTGATGATGTTGGTATTGATGCTGTTGTTGGTGTTGTTATTGTTGTTGGTGGTGGTGCTAATGATGTTGATATTGATGCTGTTGTTGGTGGTGGCACTATTGGAATTTAATAAAATTGACAAGACATGGTTTAAGACTTTAGCATATCCTCTTGTGCGTATTACTCTTTGACTAATCAGCATGAAGAACATTTAATAGTCTAAACAAAGAATCTTGTTTTTCTCATTATTTAAGGTAGTTATACACAAATCTGAATACAGAATGTACCTGTACACGTGTTATTGATGCTGATGGGGAGACTTGAGTTTGTTGCAGTGAATCCATCCAGACATGAGCAATTGTAACTTCCTATTTGATTTGTGCAGTTGGAATCTGGACCACATACTGATGGACTGAACAGACATTCATTTATATCTGAAAAGAAAATAACACATTTTAGAACAATATCTCAATATTTATATAATTGTGTAATTACAGGGGAAAAAACATTTAATTAGAATTTTAACAACATCTAAAAATCATGATAATGCAAACATATGAATCACACCTATGCATGGGTTACTGCTATTAATAGCTTCATTCATCTTTGTAACCTTATATCCTTCCCAACAAGAGCATGAATAGTTTCCATTGTAATTGGAACAGTTAGCATTCGGCCCACACACCAACGAGGAATTGAGACATTCATTAATATCTGAAATAAAACAAATGATAAAAACATGGCTTCTGACAAGATTAAAATATCCAGTCTGACTGCATCCATAAAGCGTTCATTGACATCTTTATTACCAAAAGAGATTAAAAACAGTTTGCATACAAATCTGATGAGTCATACAAATAAAACTATCTTTATGCACTTTATTAATTTATCCTTATTAATTTAATGTAATAGGCATGAGCAAAACTTTCAAGTTTTTACAAATATCTGAATATATGATGTACCTGTACATGTGTTATCGATGCTGATGGGGAGACTTGAGTTTGTTGCAGTGAATCCATCCAGACACGAGCAACTGTAACTTCCCAACTGATTTGGTGGAATTTGGACCACATACAGATGGACTGAATAGACATTCATTTATATCTGAAAAGAGAATAGCACATTTCAGAACAATAGCTCAATATTCAAAATATTCAAACCATAGTGTTTAATGAAGACTTGATTATCTAAGACTATTCTAACAACTTCAACATAAAAAGGGTAATACAAATTCAATAAATCACCTCTCTGGCAAAGTGAACCCTCTGAAGGGAGAGCTTGAATACATCCACAAGTTCCTCCCACAATGCCATCACACACCTGATAGGCCCTGCAGGTGTCACTGGGCCAGAAATGAAGCTCCTCGCATTTGCACTCATATTCTGTTCCATTTAACCCACACACTGTAATAGTAATTGTATGGTGAGACAAAACTGTTTATATTATTGGTTAAGCTTAATATTTGACATATTCCAATATAAACCCATAGGTTAATCTTTAGTCACTCTGCCTTCTTTGTAACAATGCATGTTAACAGTACATTATTCTGTCTATTAAGCCAACATTTTATCTTAAATCTTACACAAAACGAAGAAAAATGCCCATTTAAAACGTGCCGTGCCCCCTCAGATTTTTTTTGCCAAAGCAGCTTCCAAAAGACAAAAAATAGCGAATAATATTTGTTATATTTGATACAATCACGTTGTATGGTTCATGGTTCAGTCATAGAGGTCTGCATTGGGTTTGGGCTCCCGCGGGATCCAACGCAAATCTCGCGGAAGTGGGCGATTTTACCTTTGCTGCGGGCGGGAGTGCGCGCAGCAAAGTAATATTTATTAAAGGCTAGGGAGAGAAAAAATGGCATTACTATAGACTGAACCTGTCAGGACTCCAGGCCGGCGTTCCTCCCTCTCACCACCAGAGGTAACCATCTCCCTTCCTCCTGGACTCATTTTCCCTTCATTCCACACACCTGTTACTCTTCACACCCTCAGCTGTTCCCCATAATCACGGTCTTTATATTCCCTTCTCACCACCTGCCTGGTTTCATTGTATGTGTTTGTATACATGCTTGATTGTGGTTTATGTGTTGTCTGCTCTCTAGGACACCAGCACTGTGTTGCCGTCTGTGGTGTCCCGTTTTTGTATATTGTTTTTTGTTTTTGCCTTTTTGTTGATTAAAAATAAGTTTTTCCTGCAGTTGGACCCAGACCTCTTTTTTTAATCGGTGCCCCTCGCCTGCACCGTGACAGAACCTAATAGAACATTAGAAAAATTTTCCCATTGCCCATTATAGATTAAGATGACACATAAAGGTGCAAAATGTAGTTGATTACTGTTTACTCTGAATATTTAAATTAGCCTAAACATTTAAAATGATGTAGACATTAGCCTACTGGTGTGTCAACCCCCCACCCCACCTCCTGTGCCCCCTCAAAAATAATAAGCATGACGCCCCTGCCTCTATGCACTTTCTGTGCGACACCGTTTTATGTACCTTACTGCATGTTTTGCCGCAGTTTCAAAGAGAAATGTCCACTGAGTGGCATTAAAACACAGGTTAAATACGTGAACCCTGTTTAATGCCACGTCGGCAGGAAGTCAACTTTCACTACAGGTCACAAGGTGCCAGCTAAAGAAGCGGTGCCTCTATAAAGCCCCTCCCCCGCCCCTCAGCGCAAATCGTGCAAATGTGGTTCCTTTGTTGCCCCAATACATTTATTCCTTGAATATTAAAACCATCTACACAAGAAACATATGGATATTAATGTTGTACTCTGCCTTTCATATGCTTGATGTGAACGTGAATTATTTAGGAAATGTTGAATGATTTTTAATCTGTGCCTTAAACTGTAGTATGTGTACCATGGTATTCCAAATACGGAGTGTTTAGTCTCTAAAAAAAGCTGTCGTCATCCCTAAATAACTGGTATAGATGACTGTTAAATTGTAGCATCGTAATGTATGACTACAGCACATATAAAGGTCTGTAAGGATATCTTTCATGGGATGAATTAAATATCAGATGACGTATGCATGGCCACAGAAACCGTGCGAGGCGGGGCTCCGCCCCACACAGACACTCTGATTCGAACAGCCGCCTATGGGCGGGTCCAAATCGGACTGTTTAACCCTTTAAGAATCCAGCGTACCGCCGGCGGGACGGCAGGACGCCTAGTGGTGTTACAGGGTAAAGTCGTCAAAAAAAAAAAAGATTTATATATATTTTTTTTCATGTCATATATCCACGGAAAGCTGAGATTCTTGTGATTTCAACTATGTAAACCATTTTAAGATTTTATAAACACAGCATGTACAATCTGTGTCTTTATCAGACCACTTTTTGTTGACATAATGAAGACATGCATGATAGTACAGACATACATAGGAATAACACAGTAGGGATGCAATATAACACCAATATAAGAAAAAAAACCACAAGTACAGAAGTAAGTATTATGTACAGAAATAGAAATATAGGGAAAAAATTATTTAGATTATAAATTATAAATATATATGTAATTTTAAAAGTGTACACATTTTGGATTCTATAAATAAATGTCACTATAATATTTGGTTACTGTGTCAGCAATTATTGACAGTGGTGAATATGGATGATTGAATAGCTCTACCTAAGTGTGACATTAGAGCCCAAAATGATGACTGTACATTAAAGCATTCAAGAATTACAGCATTGTATGTGTCGTTGGTTACAAAGGGTCGCTTGGAGTCTCCCAAGTGTCATTTTTTTTAAAGCGTCTAGACATAAAATTAGATAAACATGTGTAAAACACTAATTTTCTAATATATTGTTTATCAAATGGTAAATTTGGCTTGGTAAGGCTTCATTCTGTGATCCCAATGTATTTTCCAGTTCATACCTCGCAGCTATAGTCATCTGCAGGCTTTTATTTACAAAAAAATTTTTTTTAGTGTATTCAAAGTGCTATTACTCAATATCAGTAAGACTTACAGTGATTCTGACTATTGAGAAACAAACCTCAGAGTGTCACCTTTCAAAGGAGACCAACACCATGCATATCATCCAAATGGCTCAAGAACAGCATGCAATTTACTTTGGGTATGCCTTTTTTAGGCGTTTTAGGCAAATTTTACAGGAATCTTAAAGGGTTAAAAACAAGGCGCCAGTGCTTTGTTACTGTCCTCCGCTTCTAACCTTCATCGCTCGCCAACTCGCGCAAGGACGACCCAGAAGCCGGTCCGCTGGACTCTCGCCTTAACATCGGCTGAGACAAACCATCTAGGCGAATCCAAGACTTCATAAAACCGTAACATCGCAGAACCAGCAGCGTAACGACGCTTTCAATCTCAACGCAGAACCAGGCGATCCACTGATGAGAAAAGGGCTTCCCCATGACGTCACACAACAGTAGCGTGCAGCGGAGATTCCCAGAGCAATACGTTGGAACGGAACAAAGGATCGAGCAACACGTTGCATCCGAAACAAAGGATCGGACACTCCCGTGGAAACACGTGAACACCACGTGGAACGAATAAGGAAGCCGACCTGCTTAATCAACGTAAAGCAATTATTTAAAAAAATCTCTATTACTGAACTGTGAATTGATCTGTACGCAGTAGCATTTTTAATGCTCGTGATCTTCCTTTTGGTTTAAGTTTTGAAATAGTTAAGAGGGCTATTTTAACTTTCTGAGGTTACTCGCAAAACCCTTGTATGTATGTGTGTATGTGTATGTCTGTGTTTTAATAGTTTAGATCATGTAGTAGAATAGCAGTATTGTAAATAAACCTTGTTTCATTTTATAAAGAATTGTCTCTGGGGATGTGACTTTTCAAGTATTTTAACCTTATATTGCCATCAAAAAAACGTTACCTAGCTCAGAGCTGAGAGAGATTTATTAATCTCCTTTTATTGTTATCGTGGCCACGAGGCAAGAGAAACAAAATGGATAAAGATATAACTTACTGATGTTAATAGTCGCTGGATGACTAGTTAACACGGTATAATCATAAGTTAAAGATTAATATCACTTTAATCAAAGCAATATTGAATCTTTAATATTTAATTTAATTATTCCCCGGAGCTGAAATAATAGCTTCGTTTAATTATGCTACACCTGGCACGTTTTTATTACGAAGATATAGGTACATATTGCTGTGTTTTTATTATGTTGCTTCAGGTACATATTGCGGCTGTTCAGAATTCAAATATCCGGGGTCTGTCCCTAAAAGTTAATGCTCTATTTTGTTGGAAATATGCCCTACACCAAACCAAACCCTAAACCTACCCTGTTAACAAATGCTAAACTGATATAAAAACGTATTTTTGATGCAACCATACCATTTCAACTTTCACACATGCAGATTTGAACTACTTTGTCAAACCGTGATAACACGTAATTTGAACCAGAACTCCTCGCCTTCTAAGTACTTCTCGGTACTCCGTGAGCTACCAAACAAACTTAATGATAATGAAAACCCATAGATATGAAGCTGGATATGTGCGATGCTAACGTTCAAAGCATCAGTTTTCAAATCTCCCAGCTTTTTAATATTTGTTAAGTCGTAACATATTCTTCGATTAATTGTGTGAAAATTACGCATTATTAATCAAGACTCTGTAAATTTGTGTGAAAAGGAGTAAAAGGCAGTCCGGGCAGTCGAGGCCTAATGGATAAGAGCGTTGGACTTGAAACCCGATGTAACCCAAAGTTGTGGGTTCGAATTCCGGCTCTGGCAGGAAGTGTCCACGACTGAGGTGAGACCCTTGAGCAAGGCACCGAACCCCCAACTGCTCCCCGGGCGCCGCAGTGTCGGCTGCCCACTGCTCCAGGTGTGTGTGCAATTGCATGGGTTAAATGCAGAGAACACATTTCACTCCTCATTATACTCTGTATAATTGTGTATGTGACAAATAAAGCTCATCTGAGCTAATTTGTATTTTGTATTTGTAAAAGGTGTCGGAGTTTTACTGCCTCTAGTGTTTGATTCTTTTGGAAACTGCAGTAATGTAGTTATTGTTACGTATTTCATGTCTCGCTAAAAGTGCACCCAGGTACATAAATGCCACGAGACCAAGTAGAATTTAACAAAATGTTTTTCCCATAAATTGAACACTGAAGCTGTTCTTATCGAAGCCAGAAGTCATGTTGAGTCACAAGATGGCGCAATTTAACTATTTCTAAATTGCTATATGAAAAGACAGAAGGCCGCTGGCGGAGTAGTGCCATTGCGTTGCTATGGAGGACTACAGGCACTCAATTCTGAGATTAACCAATCAAACTCAAATATTGCAGAGAGCCATATAATTAAGTTGAATATTTCTTAAGCAAATATTTCATCTACAGCTGACATGACAAAACATTAGGTTCGTACCAGTAGTCATGTCGATATCTGTGATGTTTATGTTGTTGTTCAGAGGGAAAGGTAGTCTGGTATATGTGATGACATTCCGTATGTAGTCCACCAAGAACAAGTCAGACAAACTTACTTCAACTTCAGTCTCATACTCATACATAAACTCAGAAAGTGGCTCTGTGAACGGTAACAAACAGTAAAGGTTTTAGAAGAACCACTGCTGCAATTGCATTCTTATAATGTTAAAAAACGTTTCCAGTTTATAATAGGCAGACTATTATAAATATGATATGTTGTTTGTGCACAACTTTTCGTTTGTTTCACCTTGGCAGAACTGTCCGTCAGTTGGAAGGCCATTGATACATGTACATGAACCATCAGTGATGTCATCACAGGCCTCGTATGAGTGACACGTGTCATTCGGCCAAACAAACAGTCCCTCACATTTACACTGATACTGTGTTTCATTCAAAGAACACACTGAAAAACAGAGGAAGAGTGGAATAACTAACAGAGTATACGTAGTTCTTGCAGATTTACAGACATCGGAATGATTTTTTTGCCAAAGGATCATGATGTTTTGACAGGCTCACCTGTTGAAATATTGAAAGTTGTAATTTCAATACCATTGTCCACTTGAAATGGAAGTATGACAGAGTTTGCAAAATATCTGATTTCACTGATCGCTACAGTTTCAGAAGCATCCACTTCAACAACTATGATGTATTCCACTGGATCTATGACAACATAACGTGATCTCAGTAATCATGAGTAAAAAAGTAGACCTTTCAAATCAAACAATATCGAATTGCTCTCTCGAAACAAATAGACTACTAATTAAAATAACCAGTTTATTGTCAAACATAGAACTTAAAACTATTATTTGTATTTGAGTGGAGGGCAGAACTGTAAAGCATACCTGCACTTCTTCGTCTTATATGATGCTCTGGCCCATCTTTGTAGCTAAACTGGAATGATATAGAAAAATAATAAATAAATAAATTATCACTCTAAATTAATGTTGCTGATTTCAAAAGTAGTTTTTTAATAATTATTTACATATACATTTTTATCTCATAACTCTGCAGTTTTTGGGGTCAGTGTTGCGTACTGTATATATCTATATATATAAAAAATATCAGTTTAAACAGACAGAATGTTCACATCCCATTTTATATCTGTGTGTGATAAATTTACATAAACCATCTTTCCTTACCTGTAAATCCATACTTACTCCTGACAAATCAAGATTTTCTACAACACACACATGGGTCAGCAGGATAGCAATGATGATTCTTACTGTAATGGGCAAAAATGTATCATTTTCAAAAATGTATAAGCATTAATATAAAATATGTATCATAACATTGTGAAATATTCTTGTTGTAAACTGTTAACAAAAAAATGAAAGAAAAGGCACCTTCAAATTAGTGTTGTACTGCCTGTAGGTGGTAGACTTGGGCAGCCTTAATGACATGAGACATATATTCTACACTTGCAGAAAAAAAGGTACAAAGCTGTCAATGGGATGGTATCTTAAGGTACAAAAGATACATTTTAGTACCTAAATTGTATATATTTTTACCTTATGAAAGGGTACCACCCCATTGCATGTTTTGTATCTATTTTCCGAGAGTGTCAATTGGACTTAATAGCCTTTTAATATTAATTCAGTATACTTAATTAAGTGCTTTTTACAAGATAGCATATTTTTCTCACGTTAGAGATTATTGTTAATCTTCCATTTTTGTAGATTGGGTAGAATATAGCATCACATGTAATTTTGTTCCATGTTCACCTTTGCTGCAATTCATTTCACTGATATACAGATGTACATTTTGATATTAGATGTTTTCTGTTGTTTCTGAAATTGTGATCATATGAAAACATCATGTTGTTTTTATTATTAAGCAATATTCAATTATTATAGAAACTTTATTTCAGATAAACAGCGTAAGAAGCTTTGAGAATATTTTTAATGTAAATATTTCCTGTATTTTGTAAAAGAACATTTTAATGACAGTGTATTTATTGAAACGTAAAATTAAATTGTATTTATCAAAATCAGCTGAATACGATACAAGCCTTGGTAATTACTTTGAACAAGTATTGGCTTAGATATAACTCAAAACATTACTTTCGCTAAAGTATTTATTTTAATACTGGGTCCCTTTTGTGCCATGCTGTTGAGCGTTTTACCCCTCATATAATTATGATTTTTGTTTTTCATAAAATGAACTGCAAAATGTGTGTTCAACTGAAAGGTTAAATGATTCCTGGAATCTTACTAAAAAAGGGATTTATTATTTCCCCCTGTTGTAATGTGTTAGTTATTAATGCTGTACATGTTAATCAGTAACAGTGCACATATACTCACAAATCTGGTTTAAAGTGAATAATTTCAACAGTGTCAATTTATATTTCCATATATACTTCAGTGACAAAAAAAGTTATCTTCAGTTTTGTTGAATTTTAAGGGGTAATAAATCAGAGGAAAACATTGGCTTCGTTTGATTGTGATGAACTACCAACCAAAAAAACCAACAACCATACTTAAAGATTTCTAACAAAATTATATTTTTGTACCTTCACTGGCCATGTTTCACATTCGAGGTAAATTACAATCATGTAAGCATACAGTATTTCCTCAAAATGTGGATTTTCTTTTATTTATAAGGACATCCAGGATTTTTCTGTAAAGCAGAACATTTTTTCATACGTGACATGTCAGAGTCTAATAACCATAAGTGTCCTATTTACAAAATACAGGCTTAATGATTCCTAAAAAAAGCATTATAAAGATTAAAAGTCACATAGAAGTGGTGATTTAAACTTGTAAATGTATTCATAGTCTATCAGAAAAAAACAGCAAATAAACAAACAGCAGATTAATTTCACATTTGAAAGAAGAAACAGAATTTAGCACTCTTACCCTGCGTCTGGGGAGGGGAAAAACAACAATGCTAGCATGATAGCCTAAACTATGAAGTTATCTGTTTGAAGAGCTATAGGTTTTTGTTTCCTTGTGAAATGATCCACCTACAAATAAATTCCTCCAATAGTTTCCATGCATTATCAATGATGAAAGCACCCTTTGAAAAACGTCACAACATAGAGCGACGTCACAACATAGAGCGAGTTTAAATTTTGAGATTTAAATCACAATTTATTTTGTATTACCAAACATACCTGAGTAGAATAATCCATTTACATTTTACATTTACGCATTTAGCAGACACTTTTATCCAAACTGACTTAGAAGAGAGAAACAAAAGTTTGTGAATTAACCAACAACAATATTTGTAATATGGCAGGTGTATTTGACAACTAGGTTAGGAAGCAAGCTTAAGAAAAGCAGAAACGCAAAGATTTTTTAACACACTTGAAAGCTTATTCTTTTCTTAAAGACCTTCTTTATAACTCCTGTAAACTCAAGCATAACCTGTTTTGAAAAAAAGCAAAAGGCAGACGAAGGTATACTAAGAATGAGGAAGGACGTTGTTTTATATCAGCAACAAGGGCTGCATGTCAGCCAACATCACAATGGCTTTTCATGTGATACCTTACAAATACCTGATAATTATGCTAGAACAATTAGTCTGAACAATTAAAATGTTCTATCATAACTCACACTTTTAAACCATATAAAAATTGTTTATTTCTACTTCTGTATATATTGCTTTATTTAGTTTTCTGTTTTTCCTATCACTGATTTGTGAGACATGTGAGAAAACATGTCCAGCAATTGAAGGTTTGAATTGTTTTAATGTTATGAGGGGATTAATAGCAGAATGTTTTCAACACTATTATCCATTTCAATTTAATTAATTAATTAATAGTGTCCACAGAGAAGGGTTCAATAATTCACATGCCATAAAATGGATTCAAATTTGTTTTTGTTTTTTAATTATTAAAAAAAGCTTGTTTTATCAAAAGCAACACTTAGTAATATGTTGTTTTTCAATGACACATGCGTGTTTCATAAGGATTCAAAGTTGTCCCAACTTTTTGTAAACACTGTCAGACAATCATTAAAATATGAAAACAAATCAGGGAATATCAGGGGCAGCTGTGACTAAATGACCCCCTTGCCACATTACACCTCTGCAAAGTACATCAATGTCAGACGGGCTCTGGTAAGTTTTATAGTTTTAGAATATTTTTAATCCTAATGTTAATATATCCTGTGTCACAACCAAGATATGTCAACACCATCATCCAATTTCTGAGGAAAGTATATTAAATATTTTTGATAGGTTTTTTTTACGAGCTCTCACATCAGCCCGCCCTTCCGGGAGAATGGCGACTCCACCCTGAGTAGTCCAGCTGATTGGGAGATGCTTTGGGGATGCTCAGGAAGACCTGTTTGCCTCCCCGGACACGTCCCACTGCCAGCTGTGTTACTCCCTGTCCTCATCTGGTACCCTCTTGGGTCCTCCCCTCGGTCCTCACGGCCTTGAAGGAGGAGCCCTTCGAGTCTCTGCAGTCAGTAGAGCTTAAGTTTTTCTCGTTAAAGACAGTGCTCCTCAATGCATTGGCCTCGGTCAAGAGGGTAGAGGACCTGCAGGCATTTTCGGTCAATGATTTGTGCCTAGAATTCGGACCGGGTAACTCTCATGTTGTCCTGAGACCCTGGCCTGGATGTGTGCCCAAAGTTCCCACCACACACTTTAGGGATCAGGTGGTGAACTTGCAAGCACTGCCCCAGGAGGAGGCAGACCCAGCCATTCCTCTGCTCTGTCCCGTCCACCCTTTCGTTGACCATACGCAGAGCTTCAGGACCTCAGACCAGCTCTACGTCTGCTTTGGAGGACAGCAGAAGGAAAAGGCTGTCTCCAAACAAAGACTTGCCCACTGGATAGTGGAGGCTATAGTATTGGCATACCATGCCCGGCGCTTACCTTAACATGTTTGCAAGATTCTATAATCTCCGTGTACTCCAGCACTCGTGAGTATGCCCAAGATCAGTCCTTGTGCTGGGCTAGGTGTCCGTGTGTAGTAATTCCCCTTCGGGTGATCCCACATGTGTATTCATCCACGGTACAGCTCCCCTCATGGTTAGCCCGTGTATTTCCCTGGCCGAGACCTTCTGCCAACTCTGCTGTGTAGTGACCTCACTCCAGGCTGGTTGAGTCTACCTCAGAGACTTCCATATGTAGCACTGCCCTTGACCAGTCCATATGTGTAATCTCCACATGGTACCTCCTTACGCAGGATGTGGCTTCCGCAGCATTTCCTACTCGGAGTACGCTTTCCCAGTGTTATCCATACCCACTGTACGGAACAGCAGTGGCTGTCATCTCTGCCTAAGCCCTGTCCTATCTTCCGTCCCAACTGGTGTGGGGGGACTTGCCAGCTTCTGCAGACAAAATATTCCACAGGCAATAGTGACCCCTCTGACCCCTCTAGGGTCAACAATAGTGGTGCTTTCATAGAGATCCCATTACGCCTCTTTCAGGGAATGATGTTTTCATCACCACCATCAACTCTGTCAAGTCTATGTCACCTTCACCAGATGAATATTTTGATAATGTTTGATTGTGATATTTTATATTTGCTGATGAATTCTTGGTCACATGTAAACATGTAATTTGTCTGCTAAAATGATAATGTGTTTAATGTTAAAAACATCTTGTTTGCTTTATTGCGTAAGTGATGGCAAGGTAAAAAGCACATTTTGAATAAAAATAGAACAGTAGGGAGGTTGAATCAAAGCATAGCTCAGTAGCTTAGTACATGTAAGATGCCAAAATTTTGTATCAAGGTTTTACTTTTTTTCCAATATTGTACCCTGGTTTGTTAAAATGTGCACATTTATACAAACCTAAATATCTTATATTTAAAAAGTCCTTTAGCGTCACTCAAAAATTAGTGCAGCTCATGGACAGAGCAAAAATAAAAACAAATAACTATTTATAAGAGCAACCACAAAATCCACCTAAAAGCTATAGTTCACCCAAAAATTAACAATTGCTGAAAATGTATTCACCTTCAAGCCATTGAGGTTTATTTCTTAAACAGAACCAATTTGGATAAATTAAGCATTACATTACTTGCTCACCATGTGGATCCTCTGTAATGAATGGGTGCCATCAGAGTTCAGAATGAGAGTTCAAACAGCTGATAAAAACATAACAATAATCCACACTGGACATCTTTTATTTTAAGGAATATCATACAACCAAGATCCATTCATCCAATTTTTAATTCATAAAGTTCTGTTGAGCAGAATATTTTTTGACAAAAAAATATATACAAATAAAAATTAATCTCATTACATTTTAAAAGAGTTATTGAATTGGTAACCTTTTATTAACTGACTTCATTAGACACAATTTTGATGATACATTTGTATAGA
Source organism: Gymnocypris eckloni scoliostomus (assembly GCA_027564155.1). Lineage (NCBI taxonomy): Eukaryota > Metazoa > Chordata > Actinopteri > Cypriniformes > Cyprinidae > Gymnocypris > Gymnocypris eckloni. The sequence continues at coordinate 30,754,099 of CM050412.1, read as the reverse complement.
ATGTTTTTTTAAATAAAAAAAATTGTCCAGTAAAAGCACCACAAATATTTTCATATGAAGGCATGTTTGGTGCAAAACAACAGATATTTGTAGTTGTAGTTGTACACGTGTATCAGTCAATTTGAAGCCACAGACAAAAGTTGCAAACTTGTAGATTTTTTCTCTCCCATATTATTTAGATATTTAGGCTTACTAGCACGGGTTCTATCACTGTCCCCTTTTGACTGTTGTGTCTCCACAACTAGAGGTTACCTGGTTTTGACAGCAGGCGATTCTACAACTGTTAACAATGGTTGCCGTTTAGAACTTTACTGATGAACGCAGCTACCCATCTAGATGACTGCTTTAAAATCAAGCGTGGTAAGAACAAGTTGCAAAGAATTGATACACCCACACACACAGCCCATAGTAGCTTTTTTAGAAACGTGACGTAACACTGATTTTTAACCTTACAAAGTTATATGTTGCAGCATAAAAAGTATAATAATCCATATTATTAAAAAAACATTAAAGGGACAAAATAAAAATTATGTCATTATTTGCTCACATCTGTCATCTTTCTTTTGAGGAAAATAAAAGAAGATATTTTGAAGAAAATATATATTTTTATACAAATATACATTATAATATATATACATCTAGTTTATATATTTTTTTTTATGCCGGTGTTTGTCAGCGAATCTGCTGACGCACACCGTGCAGCGTTGTCACGGGAACATCCCAGCTAAAGGTGATGAGGATGCATTCCAAACGACTTCATAATAGCACGCACGTGCCCTGCTCACTCCAAAGGGTTAGGTTGGTATGATCACTTCCATTTGGAATTTGCCTCGTGAACCGTATGGTTCGGTTCCCGTACCGTGCCACCCCTAATATAAAAAATATATATAAATATATATTTACACACACACACATGCAGCTTTGATAAGCAATAAGAGACTTCTTTAAAAAAATCTTACAGATCTCTTACTTTTGAGCAATAGTGTGTATACACACATGTGACATTCTAAACAAATGTAGTATTCTTACCTTATTCTGGGAGAGAGAGAAAACAATTCTTATATGATGCCATGAACTATCAAGTAATCTGTTTGAAGAAGAGTGTTTGTTTCCTTGTGAAATTATTCTCCTACAGAACACATGCCTGATTGGAATTATACAATTGCAAGTTGTTGTTTTTTGCTTAGACCTCATACTGCTTAATACCTAATTAAAAAGTATAGTGGATTTTGATAAGAAGATGACTGCAAATGTAACATTAGAAAGACAAGTGAGAAGTGAAGAAAACTTACAAGTGATTCCTGACTGATTGCATTCCTATGTGCGTGGGTGCGCGCGTGTTTTTCCAGGGTTGTTAAGGTTACAAGTGAAGGTTCAAGTTCCCTATCTGTCGGTCACTACGAGTTACGTCGTGACGACATAGGGGATTTACTTGGAATGGGGGGGGACCTAATGCTCTTCCCCTGTACGTCTGATTAAACGGTTGACCCCGAGCTCTAGAGTATTGAGCCGGCCGTTCTACTTGCTTTGATTGGTTTCTCTGAGCAGTTCCAGAATGAACTAACGAGTGAAAACGCACCAGGTATTTTCCCCTGGAGTCTTGCCTAACGAGAAATGGTGGTGCTCTTCTTAAGTTTCCTAGCTCCTGTCTGGTCTTGTTCATCTGCACACTACATTCCAGAGTTTCCTGCGCAGCTGGGCCAAACAGCTGGCCTGGTACTACTGGAAGATCACGTAGTGTTTTTCTACAAGTCTCTGATAATAGAGATTGTGCCAGCCAAACTTGGTGGTGTGCCTGAGTAAGTGTCGACTATAGTCTACCCAATTCTCTCGACATGAATGCAAATGCTTACAACGAAGCATCGCTTATACTTTGGATTGAAGGATCATCCCCCATAGATTGAAGAGATTGAGAAAGTGCTAACCTGAGATGGGATAGTGAATTTCCTATGCGACCCATGCACGCTGCTTTATTATATGCCTGAATGAGAAGTGCATCCGTGATTCTACACTGGGGCCGTGGACAGCGAACATTAGGTCTCAGTGCTTCCTCAGGTGAAAGTATAAAGGAGGCAATAAATGGATTCACTTCAGGCATCTGCCCCAGGCCATAAGATTCTGCCTTCTGCATTGCTGCCAAAGCCCTACTTGCACTGGTATGATGAGTAAGTGTCTTAAGGTTAGCCCAACACTTCTAAAGCTCATCTATATAATCTTTGGAAGGAGGAATACCAAGAACAGAAGGTCTTGCTGCACCTCTGAAAAAAGCACTTGAAGGAGCTGCTACTGTTGGGGCAGTATCCAGATTTAAACATGCCAGCGCCACTTGTAGTGCTTGTCTGACAACATCCTGGTCCATATCTACTCCTTCCCCCGATCCCTGTGCTGTGACCTGAGAGTCATCATGAAAAGACAGAGTGGATTTCAGATAAAAGATCATCTTTACCTTCACAGAACTGACTCTGAGGTGCTGTCATAGACATAGCATCTTCCTCAGAAAGGGGCATAGTAGACTTTTCTGTTACCTGTGGTGGTGCTTCATTTAATGGTGCCCCACGTGGTTGCAGGTTAATTAATAAAGACTTCACCTGGGCAAATTCTGATGCCAGGGCATCTACTCTTTACGTATCTTACTAGAAGGAGCACTCACTGTTTCCACCCTCTTACGTTTTAACAACCCTTTACACCGCTTAGGTGGTGTTTCTGAGGTCAAGAGTCCCTCTACTGCAGCTAGCCTGGAAGTCCTTTGATCCCATGACATGATGCTACAGTTCATACAGGCATCCTGAGTGAGGCCCCTCCTGCAAATGTCCCAAGCAGGATGGGCAGCAGTCATGTCCGTCATTGTATTGTAGCAAAGCCCTGCACACAGTGCATGTCAGGCTAAGTTGTTCCATGCTGCCACAACAGTATTACTAATGCCCGAGCGAACACTCTGGGTAGCACAATATACTTCGAAAAAAAATAGTGTTCATTGTGAGGAGAGAATCTGTTCATGTCTGTTAGACATGAGCCACTCATAGATGTCCACAAATTTACCGTAGCTTTCCAAAGATAATGAACTTAATCTGTCGCGACCCCTGGAGAGCGCTTTGCACGCAGCTCAAACTATATATTGTTACAAGGTTGTTAAAGACGGAATCGAAGGTGTTTGAATTAAGGTTTCTCTAGACCTGCAGTCTTGCACATATGCGAGAAAATATAGAGGCAGATTGCCGGATGTCACGGGATTAAATAGGGGAGATCTGCATGACATCCTCGGTCACGTGATGATTTTGTTGTTATTAGACTCGACCTGCGCATGAGTAGAGAGATAATATTCAGTGTAAGCACTGCCTCTGGCGTTTAGTAAGAACAAAATTTCTCCTTTGCAAATCACATTTCTGCGTGTCTCACTTTGTGGCACTGCTTTGACATGGGGGTGGAGTCAAGGGACGGGGGCGTGTACAACAGGCCTGGGCATGCCTCCCTGGAAGTGACCTCATCAATCACTACTGATCCATGCACCATCATTGAGCAGAGGCATGCAGGTGGATTGTTTCCTTTTATTCACTAGCTTTACAACATGCATGTTTTCATTTTATTCACTTTATTAACAAATATATATGTGTGTTAGCAGTGTTTGCTCTAGTTAAAGAAGTTGTTAATATGAACATCTGCTGTTTATTTCTCTCAATGTGCACACTTTTATAGCATTGAAATATGTATAGTTTCATTTGTTTAACTAAATGTGTATTTACAGTGCTTGTTTAAAATCTCTTAACCTGCCAGTGCACAGCATTCTTTGTGTACATTAGTTCGGAGTTACTGCTAGTTTTAATGTAAAAGAATGCAATTAACTTCATAAACTATGGATCATAAAAAAGGACTCAAGCTTTATATCGATCTCGTTTTTCATAACTCCTGGCTTAAATTAAGGAATGACTGTCACTGGAAGATGCAAAAAACAAGGCTTGAGTCTTTATGGTTTAGTTTTGTTGTGGCCACAAGATATTAATAGGGAAACAAACCCGCGTGACCATAGCAACCTGGGATTATCAGAGGTGTATTTATTAATATTTATTTTGAATGAAGAAATGATGATTCGCTGCTGTGTTGCTTATTCCTGGAAAAATAATCTGAATTATGATGTAAAGAATAAAACAATGTTTATGATTACCACAAGTTTATTGGTGTTGTTCTCTTATGCAAATTAATTATTAATTAGGTGAACCTGTGCCTTGAATTTGTAATTGTATCATACATCCTTTGCAGTGTGGTGACTTATTATCCGTTATAATAGTTTATTTAAGGCATTGTATTAATTAAAATATTTAACTAGCTGTAATATTACACCACCCAAATATGTATTTATTTCCATCTAATTCTTGTTGTCATTGCAGGCTGGTTTATATTCATCATTAAGAAAAGTGATTAGGGTAACCTGCTTAAAAATAGCTGTGAACTTAAACCAACAGGACAAAAACATAGCTGATGACAAAAAATTATAATTTTATGACTCTAGACATTGTAAAGACAGTGGCACATACAGTGAAATAATACGTTTTTAGCCATATCAAAACAGTAGTCACGGCATGGGTAAATTTGACCCGTTGGCGCTTTTAGGTATACAGCGGCCTCTGGTGGTTGAAGTGTTAACCACAGGCTACCGGACTCTTTCACGCAACGTAGACAGCATTCAATTAACTTTATTATGAATAAAAGTTTTTTTTACAGTATAGTAAATTAGAAAATCTTTATTTTAAATTGTAATAGTATTTCAAAATATAATTTATTTTCTATATTTTTGATCAAATAGGCTAAATCCAGGCTTGATGAGCATAAAAACATTTAAAATAGTATCGTTTCCAAATTGTTGAACTGTATAAATAAAACACACAAAATTTAAAATGAAATGTTATATAAATAAAAGGTTAGGAATCATATGTGTTTGAAGTGCTTTTTATTGGGGTTGGGGGGGCCTCCCATGAATTTTGCCTAGGGCCTCCTAATGTCTAGAACCGGCCCTGCATGTGTGCAGAAATGTAAACAGGTTTGTGTCAGTAAATTACTCAGTGCAAAGAAAGAGAAGGAATGGAAACCTGGTATTTCATTTTTCGTGAGACTAATAGACATGAACAATTTCTTTGAAAAACAACTATGACCTTTGAAACATGCCTAGTCTCATGCTCTATGTTGACTATGGTTTCAATAATAACATAACATACATTTGCATAACGCATCTATATTTGTCCATGCCTCTGTTGATTTGTCCATTAAAAACTTGAAAAGTATTAATTTAAGGTACATTTAGAACAAATAAAAATGTGCGATTCATTGCGAGTTAACTCATGACAATTGTGTGATTAATCACGATTAAATATTTTAATCGTTTGACAGCCCTTGTTTCAAGTATATATTTTGTGTGAACATAATCCTCATACAAATATGAAAGCAAGCTGTTGTGGCAAGCAAGCCTGCCATTTAAGGCAGATGCAAAACGTTCGCAAAAGAAACGTTAATCATATAATATGATTTCACCTTTTTATCTTTTGTTAGTGTGTAATATATATGTGGGAGCATAAACAACATCTGCAAAGTTACGAAGCTCAAAGTTCAGTGCAAAGGGACAAATTGTCTTTTACAGAACTAGCATAGCATCGCCTAGCGCAGTGGTCGGCAACAGGAGACCCCTGGGCCTAAACTGGCCCGCCAGCAATAATATCTGGCCCTCGCCCGCAGCCGGATTATTTTGATAGCGGCTGGTTCTGAAATAGATCTATCATGACAGCAACAGTTACCATGATGTTGAAATTAATCAATGCATCGAGATGCGGACGTGGATTATTCTGCATCGATGCAGTAATAGACTATAATCGATTATAGCCTATGACGTCATTCGCATACGTGCTATTTTAAAATCTGAGCATGGCTTTGCCCCGCGTATGTTCTCCGTGTGTATGCGCTATTGCTAACACAGCATTGTGGTTTTCACTCGCTCCACCACTGCTCCATCCCAAGTAGCCTACAATTCATGCCAACAGCCCGAATATAACTGCATATTTAGCAAGAATTAACATGTTAAACATATTTAACTTGCTTGATAGAGAAGGATCACTAAAATCAGAAAGAATGTGAAGGCTATGATAGTTCTCAAGGAATTTGTTTGTTCCCTCTAAATACTGAATATTTTCATCTGAAAGCATGATTTAAACAATTACTACAACACTTATTCACATGCATTCACTCTCTCAATAATGCATTCAAACAAATGTAATCTTACACTGCTACCTCATCTGTATACAATTTCGAATGAGCAGAAATCTGAAGAAATGCATCCGTTGTTTTCATCACAAACAAAATGTGCACTGCAAAAAGCAGCAATTATACATTTTGGTATGCTGACAACCATGTTATTAGTTTGGCATGTGGTGGGATTTTTTGTTTTGCACACTAGTGTTCCAATAAGCCACGTTGAAACTCTCTTGTTATTTAATTTTTTTTATATACGCTAGGAACAGTGATATTTTAAACCAACTGAAATAGTTGTCATGAGATAACGAAGGCAGGGCAGTGTCTCTACCTCTCCACATAGGTTACTCTGCCGGACACCGCCACACAAATGTGGCTTTTTGTTAATGACTGTCCTACTACAGGATTTATCAAAGAATAAGAGCTCACTGTCAGTTACAAAATACACTGAAATAGTTTGTCAGGCAATTTTAGTTGTATTTGTTTATCAATTAATTTCTTAAATTATCCTGACTATGTTCTGGCCCACAATCTAGAGGTGAAATATTTTTTTGGCCCGATGGTAAACTTACCTGCCGACTCCAGGCCTAGCGAATGGCTGGTAAGTGACTAACGAAATAATTCCGGGTTAGTGACGTCATAAACCCAGATTTAAAGAAGAGGAAGAGAAAACTAGAGGTGCACATAAAAATCTATTGGCTTGCTTAACCATTATAAAAAATACGACTTACTGAGAAAAGCAGGTGAAAAATATGCAAAATGCCTTTTCAGGTCAAAGTAAAATAAGAGCGAGAATGGACACTGTATATGTTTCATATCAGCCTATGAGGGTTTCATGTCAGATTGTTATCAAATAATTCTGGCTTGCCTGAGATTGATAGATAAAAAATAGTTTACTCTGCGGGAAACCATGTTCACTAAAATGTGCATGTTTCCACAAACTTGAACTTTTAGCACTTTTATGTCAATCAGAAATGAGTGCAGCTCATGGAAAAAAATGAAAACTCAGAATGAACTATTTATAAAAAAGACCACATGAAAACAACCACAAGTTATGAAAAAAACTTTAATCTGATGATTTCCCATGGTTACATGATAATTACAATAATAATAAATGTATTGGTTACATGTGTTACATTTTAAAACAGCCATTAGAATGCATATTAGCTTTCCACTGCATGATTCTATCCTTGTTTGTTTCTAAACAGCTCATCTGACACTCTTCCTGAGATCCAGGAGAGTCAATACAGCTGCTGTTTCGTCTTTGACCCACTTATTTTTTTTTAAGTTCAGCGGTCAAAATGACCATAAACACCCTGTTATTGGGATAAAATGAACCCTATATCCCATAGTTTCACATTTAGCACCAGAGTGACTTGATTTAACAGAGTTTAACAGAGACATTCTCTCTGTACTACATATCATCACCTGCAACATCAATACTGAAATGCTACATTTAAATGTTGTGAAATAGATTATAATTTTTTTTTGGTGGTATTTTAGCCTGCGTGAAATTACTTAGCGATCATACTTGCTGCTTGTCCTCTTTTATTGGAAAAGCACATGGGAATAGAGCTTATTTGAGAGTTGTAGTGAATGCACATAATCCACAGTCATGATTTGTATCATAACCAGTTGGAATGATTTTCAACGCCCTTGAAATCACATAAAACACTAAATTAGTATCTAAAAAAGCCACAGTGGTATTACTTGAGAACATAAAAAAACAAACAATGGGAACAAAAATACCTTGCTCATTAGGATGCATTAATCTGTAAGTAGTAATAAAAAACACACATTTTAACATAATGTAAAAGGACTAAATGCTTGATTTAACAATTTACAAAGTCGGTTCAAAATTACATCATATAGCTTTTAGTTAGACATCATGCTGAGGTGTGTGCAAGAATATGCTGCATGTTAGAGAGGTTATAGACACCAGCTGTATCCAGTCAAGAGCTTAAAAACAAGAGAACGCTTCATCCACGCTGTGAATTCTAGCACACGGAGCGGCTTCGATTGCAGATAAACTGCTGTCTGAACATTCCAGAGGTTTTAACATTACGTGCATGTCACCGAATGACACAAAGGAATGGAATGAGTGCACATCTTCTGTATCCGTCACTTTGTTTCTGTAGCTGACAATAGTAAGATGTTGTAAAGTTCTAAAGAAGGTCAGGCAAGTGGCTGTAGACTGAGTCGAGCAGCGTCTGGCTTGCTTCTTGACTCTTCACCCCTGCTATCTCGAACAAGCTGTCCAGCTTGTCCTCCGCCATCAGGATCTCCTCAATAACATGGAGCTCCTCAGGGTTGAGAATGTGCAACATATCATCAAAGATGGGCTGCAGGTCACAGGGGTCCAGGCGCACCTGCCGCAGCACCGTGTCCTTTTTCTCTGTGGGACAGAAGATCGAGTGTTGCTATTAATAAAACAACGATTTTTGGATGTATTATTCATATAGTCTTTATAACCAAATACTAAAAAAAGAGTGCAAATTTTAAAGAAAAGTTTCATATTTAATAGGAGATGGTGTGAAAAATCACAGCTCAAAAAGAAAAAAAAACTAGCATTTCTTCTTATCGTTGTTTGTATATTTTAACAGTGGAATATAAAGCATCCACAAGGGGGTAACATATTTGCTATTACCACATTGAAAGTGCAAACATTCTAGTTTGGGCAAATCGGGTAAATCTTTCCATGAACAAGGTTGGACACTTCAACTGTCATTTGAAATGTAATCTTATTACTTAATTATTAATTATGAGAACAGAATAATATGTATATTAAGAAGACTAAATGTTTTAAAATATACACGTTTATTGTTATGTATTAAGATTTCAAATTTGACTAAATAAATAAATTTGACTAATATAAAATAAAATTAAAAAGTTGCATTTAATACTTACATTGTAATTAGCAATCAAAAAGGTAACATTTCTAGATTTTAATTACTGAATTATTTGAAATGGTTGAACATACAATTCAGAAACAAAGCATCCACAAGGGGGCGATATATTATAAGATACTACAACAGTAACTTTCACCATGCCAAAGGTGTAAAAACAATTACATTTTAATTTAATTACACATTCATTAGTTTAAATTATGAGAACAGAAAAAATATTAATATTTAAAAACATATGAATAAAATATCTATCTATCTATCTATCTATCTATCTATCTATCTATCTATCTGTCTGTCTGTCTGTCTGTCTGTCTGTCTGTCTGTCTGTCTACCTACCTACCTACCTACCTATCTATCTATCTATATTGCCTAGCAATTAAAAAGGTAACAATAAATTGTTTGCATATTTGAAATGTTTCAACATACTATGAAGAAACATAAAACATCCACAAGGAAATCCTTGTTATATATTCATCACAATAAATATAATTAAAAACTCTACCCAAGTATTCTGAAAAAAGATAAATTTACATCTCTGAGGAATTCGGAGCACTTAAATTATAAATTACATTATATATTAATTTAATATTTTTATTTAAAGTATGACATTTTGATAATCTGAAATATAATAAAATACTTATTAAATATTCTATTTTTTATATATCATTATATGTTTATTACTACTAACATTTTATTGGTGTGTTTTCTAGCTGTTCTTCTTTCTAGTGTTTATCCATGTGCGCTTACCTTTGGTTATGAAAGAACCTGTCCGGCTGAGGGCAGAGTCCTTGCTGGAAGTGGAGTCACAGCGCAGCAGCGGCTCTGATTCGTCAGTGAAGAATCCTTTGGTGCGCTCCATGGGGGACTGCTCCACCACCACCACACCGGGCGACTCGAAAGGCTTATGGCTGGGGCTCAGACATTGGCTTACATTCACAGTCGTCATTAGCTTGTTCAGGTCAACCTAAGGCAAAAGAGGCGTCACAGTACATGTTAGTGACAGCGATGAGAACGTCATTCTGGCACACATTTCAATAGAGATTATTTTTCGTACCGTTCTGACCCTACAAGTTTATCCTGTCAGAACAAACAAAGTTTTCTTGGAACAACTTTTACGTGAGTAATGGATTTGAAAGAATGAGGGTCTTTGCTGATAAACAGCGATGACTATTAATGTGTGGGCTCTACAAGTGTATCACTATGTGCTCACGGCCGGGTCAGCACAAAGGGTTCAGCCTTCACTGCCCTGGACCACCCACATGAGTCCTGTCCCTGTTGGCCTTTGCGTCAGGGCAAGACAGATGAAAAAGATCCAGTACAGCCAGAAATGCACTGCACACAGAGCACATGGCCTGTGTTACAGTCATAAAAACCCCTGTGCGCAAAGCATACTTGTTATGCCAGTTTGTTGGAACATTAATGGGTGCATTTCCAAGAACAAGTCACTTCACAGGAAGTCGGTACAGTCCAGATTTTATTACCACAATCTGTACTGGACACTAAAGGCAAATGTGGCCACCATTTTATGAAACTATGCATATTAAGTGAACGTACCAACAAAACATGCTCAGCATAATTCATATGCAGTCCCAATTTAAATACGACATCTTGTGTGTGTAGTTTGATCGGGTGGGTTATCTGAAAGTTATTTGATTGTAATGTAGCTAAAGTCAATATCAAATAGACTTGGTGACTCCTACGAAAGCTCTGGTGACTCCTAGATTGGGAAATCCTGACATAAGCTATTCAAGGAAGCATATAATAGGCTGGGCAGGTATTCAAACTTCTGAAGTGGAACATCCAAATTATAGGAAGGACGGAAACCACTCCATTTCCGGGAAAGTTTCCCTTGGAATCAGCAGTGAATAATCAATGCCACATAAAAAGGCAGACCATTACTCTGAGTGCCACGGAGAGAGATCACATTTAGTTATTCATTAGTCACCCCACACAGAGAAAAACAGCTCTGAACTCAAAGACACCACGAGGAAAATAGCAACACAAGAGGTCAAGCGAGATAATATACGAGTAATGGAGCATTACAGAATGGATATTTCTCTGTCCTTACATTGTTTGTGCTATTGTATTTGTGTTTGTTTCTGAGAACATCTGGTAATTTCACTGAACGGGTCCAAATTCAATACACTACATTTATGCAATGATGTGAGTTTTCTTTGACTTCAGAAATCTTGTATTTTGGGGCACAACAACAGTAGGAACTAAGCTAAGCTCCACCTTGTCCATGAAATCATGCATTAGTGCCAAAAAGGAAGGAAGCAAGTGTGCCGCAGCACATGCAAGATGCAAAAATAGCCACTTTTTACAAGGATCCAGAATGAGTGCAGCAATTACAGATGCATCTCTCTGGTGAGCATTCCTGTCAAATTGTTTATCCGTCTATATCCAAATGCAAAATCATCATGCTCCCCCCAAAAAATACAAATGGATCATTTTGATTTTTGGCAAGGAGGCATTATTTTCATGCCAATTAAGTATCTTTTCTTACAAAATTACTGTACTATGAAGGAAAATTATCCATAATAATTATTTAAAAAATACAGTAAAAACAGTACAATTTTAAAATATTATTACAATTTGATTGATTTTATTAATAAAATAGATTATTTGATGAAAGTTCACAAGAACTGCATTTTTCAATTGCAATTTTCAACTGCAATTTTAAATACTTTTACATTTTTCATCAATTTAATGCATCCATGCTGAATAGAAGTATTAATTTATTTCAAAAACCTCTGAATGGTAATATATATGTACACATATCAACATTATTGCTAAATCCATATAATTTTTTATTAGAACTGTCTAATACAAACTAGAGGCTTCCTTCCACATCTAAGTTCCAGCCACAAATGCATTATTCTAACCACACAGTCTACAGTTCAGACAAGTTGCATGTCGCAGGAAGGAGGATGGGTGTGTATACCCAAATATCTTCTCTATTCATATCCAGCACACAAGCTGTTGGCAAATGTCTGGAACCACAACATGGGAGCCGCCATGAACGCTGTGCCATCACCCACCAGGACACAAGCCACAGATGTGGAAAGTGTGTCACTCCCACACTGATCTTATTAGCCGCAGCTAACACTGCTCCAGACTCAACAAGACCACCTACAGCACACAGCGCATGGTCCACATCTGACTATACAAAGCTTGCTAGTGGAACTTCAACATTATACATAAAAAAATATAGATTTCAAGAGAAACAAAAGTTCTTTGTTTCTGCTTAATGGGTTGGAAAACCTGTCAAAATGTGTTATAAATAACACATATATATAGTAGCACACGACAGACTGAGTGCTGGTGACGGTGTCTAAAAGTTCTGGGGCTGTTTGGCTGGCGTCCAAGACAAGTGGAGCACTGGGTGTATTTATCCTCTGAGGGCCCTTATCTGAGGTTTACTTGCATTCTGAGTCCATGTGGTATGACTTTGTATCCTTTATAACTCACCAAAGTGCATGTAATTCTGTTTATAGGCAGTAAAAGAACTCAAAACATATGATTCTGGGAGAAATCTGTGTGTAAATGAAATTATAAGTCACAAGAGACCAAACATTTGAAGAAATTCTGCATTTTACCTCCTTACTTCCCAGACATTTAGAAACAAGAAGGAATATAGCTAAATACAAATGTCCTAATGGTTTTGAGACTCATTTAATTTGATACTAATGTCTTTCTATTTCATACCATGTGCAGTTCATTCTCCTGACGGGAGTTTATGTGTGCTGTGGCTTAAAATGTGATTTAATCTACAAACGTGTGGCTCTGATGAATGCCGCTCTGTCATGGTAATGATGTTTCATCCTCATTGCTGCATCATTTTTATTAAGCATTGCTGATTCCATATCAGATCATGTAACCACCATTGTGTTTTTGCTCCGAGAAAGAGAGAATGCCCTGACAAAGGCCATTTAATTCTCACATTCCATGGTTAACATCTTTTAAAAGGAGGTTCACCACAAATGTAAAAGTCCTGTCATTAGTTACTCACCCTCATGTTGCTAAAAAAACGTGTATAACCTTCTTTCTGCAGTTGAATATACCCAGAGAGGATGGAAAATAGAAGATTTTTGGATGTTTTTATTTTATCTTATTTTTGACATAGTATGGACTAAAAATTAAATACAATTAAATTGAATGTAATTAAAATACATGGTTCCAATGTAGACAAAATGGGTATATCCAACTAAATTTCACTTGTGAAAGCCAGTTTGGGACCAATTGTTGGTAAGAAGTTACTAATAAATGTATATTTCCTGTAAATTTAAAATATTAATATTTTATCATATTTAATAATTCACAAAAGCAATCAGAGAAAATGGTTATGTTTCTTTTTCCATACAATGAAAGTGAAGTACATCAGGTACTTATATCAGATACTTAGTTTTACAGCAATAGTTTTACAGTAATAAACATCAAATTAACTATTTACAGCAATAAACATTAAATAGGAAAATTAATTTAATAAAATGGAAATACAATACAATAATAATAATAATAAAAATATATAGGGTTCCAAATAATGTTGTGATTTTTTTTGTGCTCAAAAAAGAGAAATGACTTTGCTCTGCCTTTACAGACAAACGTTCAGTGAAAGTCAACACCCGTACTGGCGATTAGGGGATTATGAGGTGGTGTTGACAGGCAGACATATAAATAAGTCGGAGAGTTTTATCTCACTTTATCTTGGTCATATCAGTGGCATCAAAATGAGTTCAAAAGCCTTAACTTCACCATCTGCTATGACCTTGAAACAAGGACAGAGTAAATAAAGTGGCCTTTATAATATCAGCACAGGAACTGCTGTAAACTCTAAAATGAAAGTTGATGACTGATCCTTCATCTCCGGTAGCCTGTCAGGCTTTTGTCATTAGTAATGCAGCTCAATAGGATGCAGCAAGGAGTCACGATGGACTCATGTGGTTTGTTTACTCTTCTGCGCACGTATTATCCAAGTTGAGTGTTATTAGACCTGGGGTGTGTGTGTTATGTAAGACTATATACACATATTCGATCCATTATTGTGGTCTAACTAATACAGCAGCTTGTGGCAGGACAGGTTTGATGTTTGCTAATATACAACAATACAAACATTTATTACTATAAAATGTAAACCATTTTTAAAAACCAGTTGTTTTTTATAAAATATATTTTTATATAAAAATCCACAGACCCCCAAAATATGTTTTCAATTGTTTTTGCTTATTTAATTATTATTGTAATTATTATTAAAATTTATTTGAAAAAGGGACCAATTTTACAATACAATTGTACAATTTTAACATAAATGTTTCCATTTCATGAATTGTACCGAATTTAGCCAATGGCTAGTTTTCATTCGCAGTCCCTTATTGATTATTTATTTAATATATATATTGACTAACTATTTATGTTATCTTCATTTAATTGAATTATGTAAATGTTATTTATTTTAAGCAATAGTTTTTGTTAATTTAACTATTCACTATTTATTTTTATCAAATATATAAATTTATTATGTATTTTCAAATGTAATTTATTATGTACATTTTTTATTTATTTAAATAATTTTCTATACAATTTATACAAAATATGAAAAATATAAATACGTGTAACATATTTGCTAAATATTTCGTTTTGATTGTTACAAATGTTCAGCAGTACTATACTGTCAGCAGTATTATTTTTAAAATCAAAAAGTATTTATTTACTTTTAACAATTGTATTATTTTCAATTGTTTTGCTTATTTAGTTATTTATTTACAGATTAATATTTATTTAATAAATTTAACTATATTTGTTTTAATTAATTATTTACATGCTATTTATTTTAAGCAATAGTTTTTGTTTATTTAGCTATTCCTTATTTTAATTAAATATATGAATTGACTGTTTATTTTCGTTTTATATTAATTTATTTTACTTTGTGATTTATTTATTTTAATAATTTTCTATTTTAATACAATTTATTTGTTTATAGATTGTTGAATCTTTTAATTATTTATTTATTTTATTTTATATATTTTTTTATTCCATTGCCTTTCGCTAAACTTTTCTACAGACCCCCTAGCATTTTGCTGCACCTGGTGGTTCCCAGACTCCAGTTGAGAACCCCTGGCCTAATGGATGCTGCCATGTTCAGGTCACATGACCAGCTGAAAATGACTCCCTTTATGCCGTAATCATGGCTGACTGCTAAAATATCTTGTTTACAGTGGTATTAGGGGTGTCCTTGTCTAAGGATTTTCATAGTCGAATCAGAATTTTCAAATCTTGCCAATATTCGACTGATAGTCAAATCATATGTTTGGGGCGGGCCAAAATGCATTACCAAGAGTCAAGTCAGACATTCGACAGTAATTATTACTGACTTTAACACAGGGAAAATATGTAATGGACGCCTCACAGATACAAACGGGGTAAATGATGCTTTATTTTTTGATTCAAATATAATTAACATTAAACATCAGCAAAATCCTAAGAATTCACCAAAAATGTTTCAATAGTGCTGTAGGCTATATGCCATAGTTATTAATGTTTTGCATTTCTGTTTTGAGCTGCGCGCGCTTAAGATGACCAGTAAAATTAAGCATATGATAGTCCTTTTTTTAAATGAATGGGATTTAACTAATTTCTCTCATACAGAATAAGCTTTGTTATTTATGTTACGACAAACTGCCCCGAGTGCACAAGTGAACGTGTCTGCACGGCTCTGAATTAACTCCTTTTGTGGATGCGTTCTTCATGCAACAACATGCAGAAACATGGCAGCTAAACTCAAAATTAACTGCGTTTTATTATAATAGTGTTCTCATTATAATGTTATATATATGACAGTCCGAGTCATAGTCATTAATATTATTGTTGTTTGTCCTGCTCGCAATGCGTGCTGAAGAGATAATCACTGTAGTAGCCTACTACAATGAAGTGCTTTTACTGCAGCGCAACTCAACCAAATGTATCTCATACGAGATAAATAATAGCAGGCCTATATACACTATATATAAAGCAGCATTTTTTTTTAAATAACTTGTACCCTACCTGATTGGGAAAAAAATCCTGTCTTTAACTCAGCCTGTGTCAATTTGAGTCTTTTTAATGATTTAAATCCATGCTGCCATGCTCCTCTGTCGGTCACGCATTATGAAAAGTGAAATGTAAAACTATAGGGGTGATTGCATCCTATGTGATGCATGATAAACTGTTTATTTATAACTTCTTTCCAGCATTATTTACAGGCTGGTAGTTCTATGTGAAATCAGACATTTGAGCACCCCCATATAGCCAAAATGGCATGATCATAACAACCAGCGAATATTCGACTGTGAGATTGAGAGTCGAATCAGGCTCCTCCTATCGAAGCATCGAATCATCGACTATTTGGGCTCACCCCTAACTGGTATCTGTAACCAAAAACATTGTTTTTTTCACAAAACTTCATTGTCAACCTAAAACCTAAAGTTGCTCACCTGAGGATTGTCTTCCATGACACTGCGTATCTTGTCCACCACGTCAATGCGGCGTTGGCGGTGAAGGGCATTGATCAGCTTTGCCAGGTTGGCGTCACTGTCGCGTATGGTCCAGTGCTGCAAAGCAGCGTATGCCCTCTCGTGATCAGCCGAGTAGCTGTTGGAAAAGGCAGACACCTCTCGCTCGGTGGCACTAGCCAGAGACTTATACATGTCAATCCACTGACTGCCAATCTGTGCTGCCACCAGCTTCAAGATGTCAACACCTATAGAATGAGAGGAAAGGTAAACCTAAAAGACATGCACAACACAACACTCCCAATGTATTACCTTTGACAAGCTGTACTGATATATCACTGTGCAGCATGCCGTATGTTGATATACACTACCATTCAAATGTTTGGGGTCAGAATGTTTTTTTATCATTATTTGTATTATATTTATTCAGCAAGGATACATTACAATGAAGACTGGAGTAATAGCTGCTGAAAATGAAACTATGACATCACAAGAATAAATTACAGTTAAATATAAAACTGTTTTACTAAATGCAGTTTTATTACAAAGTGGAGCTGTTTTTTATTTTTGATCAAATAAATGCAACCTTGGCATGATGTGCTGTTGGGCCAGGACAGAGTAGACAGTGAGGAATGGAATCATACAGTGCAGACAGGCAGTGCTCTAGGGTTACAGTACACCAGCGGCTCCAGCGGAACATACTGTTTCATGGATAAAGTTATATGAATGACCTAGATTGATGCCTGTGTTTATACACTTTGGTGTAGAGTGACATACAGATGCCTCCTAGGGATTCCTTTTAAGAGTGAACCTCTGAAGCAAACCCAGGGAGCCATGATAAGGATTTTTTTTTACCCACATATATATGGCATATATCCACTTGATACAAATTTTTGCTCATAGGGTTAGGGATCTCAGCACAGCCCCAAACCAAAGTATTACAATTTCAGCATGTGCTGTAAATCATCTCACACATTTGTGCTATAGTCAAGAATGAGAAATCAAGAATTATAGATGAACAGAATTATTATTAAGATATTTAAAAATATTAAATAAAAATCCCCAGACTTTGTGGAAAATCCCATAGACTCACACTGAGGAAGGGGCTAAAACTAAAACCATAAATAACATTTTGTTACTTGAAATAAAAAGTTAGCTGAAAATAAATACATATGGGGTTCGTACACATTTTTACCAGTAAAATTCCATGACTTTTCCATGACTTTGAGGTAAATATTCATGACCTAATGTTTCATGAAATGTCTATGTATACATGTTAAATAAGAAGAAAAATCCATGTTTTACCACTGCATATTTTTACTAAAATAAATGACAAGCTTTGTAGTTTAGAATACAAAATAACCATTTATTTAAATAATGATTGCACAGTAACACAATTAACGAATTAGCCACCTTTAGTGCCCACAGTATCTCTGCAGTTAGGGTTTAGTTTCTGGACACGGCACTCAGAATGGTCCCTTGTTTTACAATGGATGAAAGGGAAGCACTGCAGCTGGGAGCGGGTCAGTCACACGAGTGAAAAAGCCGGTGATCGGGTTGGGAGCTGTCACGCACGCAGCTGCAGCAGCAGACTGGTGCTTTGCACCTTTAGCATGGCTAGACAGCGCTGCCTCTCCCATGTTCGAAATGTCGAACGCTTTACGGCACAGTGTACATTTTGCACGTCCCGGGTCCTGATCTTTCTCAAGCCACCCCTTATACTTTTGATCATAAAGCTATACATTGTTAAATCAGCATTTTCCTGGCATTGCGTGAGTTTACTTACATAATACTAGCTGCAACAGCGTCTACAAGTTGCTGTTACCCAACGCAGAGAACATCACATGATGGATCGCGTGAACATTAACTGTTGTAGTTTAACCAATATTATCAACTAAAACAAATTCAAATACACAGAGATTGTAAAACAAAAACTTAATGGATTAATTTTTCCAAGTTTCCAAGACTACATTTCTTAATTTACTTTAGTGTAAAATGAAGTACTAATATAACTAAAACTAATAATAATACAAAAAATATGTATATACATTAGTGGTGTCAAACGATTAATTGCAATTAATCACATCCAATAAACGTTTTTGTTTACATAATATATGTGTGTGTACTGTGTTTATTTATTATGTATGTATAAATACACACACATACGATATATATATTGAAAATATTTACATGTATATATATATATATATTTATATAATTATATTTTATTATATATAAATATATTTAATAAATAAACATAAAATATTTTTCTTAAATATACATACATGCATGTGTTTGTATTTATTTATACATAATAAATATACACAGTACACACTCATATATTTTGTAAACAAATATATTATTCTGTATGCAATTAATCATGATTTAATCGTTTGACAGCACTAATATACATATCAAAATGACAAAGATTAATTACAAAAACTTTAACACAAAATAAAGTAAAAACTGAGAATATAAAAATAAAATCTCGTGATATAAATTAAACAAACAAAAACTATAAAAACTATTATAGTATATCAATGAATCTAAAATAGCACTGCATCAGAATAGAACAGAGACAGAGAACATAACGTCCGACTCTCTGACTCCTGTGGTCAGTAAAAATCCCATGGCATTACTCGTAAAGAGTAGTGTAACCCCGGTGTCCTGGCCAAATTCCCTCCACTGGCCCTTGTCAATCATGGCCTCCTAATAATCCTCATCCACTTGACTGGCTCTATCACTCTATTCTCTCTGGTGTGTGGTGAACGCACTGGCACTGTTGTGCTGTGGCTACCGTCGCATCATCCGAGTGGATGCTGCACACTGGTGGTGGTTGAGGAGAGTGAGGAGAGACTCACCCACGTGATTGTAAAGCACTTTGGGTGTACAGCAATACACAATAAAGCGCTATTTAAAAATAACTAATTCATTCATAGCAATCATATAGCAATGTGTTAAAAACACATTAGCAATAACATAGCAATGCACTTTGCATTCCACCTATGGAGATTTTTAAGGGAAGCACCAATAATGTTTTCTTCAGTAAATGTACAAATCTAGTTGTACTGTATTATTGCTTCAAGATTTTTGTGTAAAAACAAACAATTAAAAAGCCATGAAACTACAATAGTTGTAAGCAGTGAAAATGTAAAACCGAACAACTTCCAAAAACAAAAACCGTAAAGTATAAAAAATTGAAGACACTTCAATTCATAAAAAACTTTATACTACAGTTTTTAAAAACTTTTGTTTTCTAAAAATCAATGCACAAATCATATAAACTTTCATCAAGAGAGCCCAATGTAAAACAGCATAGATCAATGCAATCCATGTTGAATTAGTCTCTACAAGCAGATAAATGTGACTGAGTTCAGCATAACAGGATGATTGTAGGGGACAACTGCTGCTGGAAGGTATTAGAGCATCTATCTGTAAGCCAGATCTGTCTTGTTTGGGATCCATCTGTAGTAAATTCACTGGAGCTCTCAGGAGGATAGCGTGCCACAGACTGAACTGCGGATCTAAAAATGCCAAGGCCTGCGGGCTGCTCATCCTCTCTCCTGTTGTTTCCAGAGGTCGCTACAGTATGACAGCATGTTAAAAGAGGACGGGCTCTGTCTGAGGGATTTAGGCCAAAGTCGATGGTTTGCTTGATGCCTTCCCTGTCTATGACTGTACTGCGGGATGGACTTTGTTGCCCTAGTCCCGAAGGCAACTTTTATGGAATGCTGGGAAAACACGTGTTGCTGTTATCTGAATGTACAGTGTGCTTACAAATGTTTCCAGGATTGTGCTTCAGTCAGCAAGTGCAATGTTATTCTTACACTCTTAAACTAACGTGACAATATTTGTTATTATACTATTATTTAATAATATTATTTTAAATATATACAGTAAATATATTAATCTATCATCTATCTATATTGTATATATTATATTTAATAGTATAAATGCATAAAGATTAGATAGATAGAAAGATTCACTGAATATATATACAAATTTTAAATATTGTGAGAAAGTATACGTTTTGGTAACTTATTTCAAAAAGTGAAACTTTCATATATTCTAGATGCATTACATGTAAACAAACAGTTTAAAAAAATATATTGTTTTAATTTTGATGATTAGAGCTTACAGCTCATGAAAGTAAAAAATCCAGTATCTCAAAATATATATATTTTTATATATTTTTTATTTATTTATCTGATCGTAAATCATATTTGTGGTGAAAGAAATGGGGATTTTTTTTTCTTAGGCCACATCGCCCAGCCATTCAAAAACATTAGCTTATCAGCCACAAACGTTAACAACATAACAAAGCTTAACGTCTTCATATGAGAATTCAAATGAGGAAGCAAACCAGCTGCAACAGGTCTAGGTTGGCTGCAAAACAAAGGAAACCTCAAAGGGAGTCAGGACTTCCCGCTTTTAGTGAGTTGTCGTCGTGGTGGCTTTGCTGGAATGTCTCGCGGCAACGCAGTCATCCCATAAATCCCTGACACCTAATACACCGTACCAGCCACAGTAATTACCACTTCCCCATCAAAAAAATGTAACCGTTCACCTGATGAAGACCAGGGGAGGTTCACTAGCAAGGGGATCCTGCAAGCTTCCCCCGAGTTTCCCTGACTCCTAAACAAAATGTTGGCGAAGTTGAGCTCACCCATGAAGTTCCTAATCGTCTCTTATAAAAGCCCCAGCCCACCCTGATTCTGGGCAGTGGGCTTTTATAGATAACACCTATTGCAGAGGTTATTATATGAGGTGTACATGCGGGTGGTTCTAAGTCTTTGATCTCCGCCATGCGTGCTTTGTTATACCTCCAATGAAAGAATTCATTATTTGTACGATCGCTCCTTCATCTTTATATATGTTTCCCATGCGGCCCTTTATGGCCATTATTTCACTAATGTAGTAAACGGACACACATGCACTTCAGGCCGCCCAATTACACACCTTGAATACATTAGGGAAATGTTTTGTGTTATGTTTGCGAAGGCAACCAGCTGTGTAAAGGTTACCTGAGCTTTCTAGCATGATTCGAAGAGGCTCTACTATCTCAGTTTAATTCAAAAGTTCAGCATGTAATCAATTCTTTGCTTGCCGAAGTGAATAAACAATAAAATTGTTCACGTTTAGGAGAGCAAGGGAGAAAAACACAGCAGTAAAATAGCGCAAGTGATTTTTTGTTTTCACACCTGGTGAAAGGGTTTACATTTTTTACATGTTACGATCGTGAGCAGGTCGTTTGTTCCCCCTTTCCATAATATTCCACAATTATCAAGGCCAATTAACAATAAAATATCATAGAACTACTCTTAAATTGGTGTTGTATTGTGTTCATATAATTATTCATCATAAATAATATCTAGCTTTATCTAAATAATAGTAATTGTTGGAAGTCCACAAAGATGTAAAAAAAAATCAATGTTACACTTTCATAATTTCAGTTAAAATCCAGTACCTTTGTTTGGGGTATATTTCTGGGTGCTAGGTTGTTAAGGTGTGGCCAGATTTATTGTTTTGTGGGTGTAATCCATTAATTTCAATAGGAATCCAATGGATTGGGAACTTTTCATGAGGACAAAAGGTTCTCCCACACATATTCATAAATCGTATTCAGTTGGTCAAGCAAATTCTCTGAGATGACCAAAAGAAAACTGCTTGGTTTGAAAGTGACCACTATGTGAACTGTGATTCATATGTCACTACACTATTGACAACAGATGATTTTTGCCCATTAAATTTTGCTGATGTGTTCACACCCTTATTGGTGGCTGCTAGGTGGTTTCTTAAGAGAACTCAAGTCAAAATAGCCTGGCCGAAAGTCTCTATGATCTGACATTCCCTGTTTCAATGGGAGTCTGAGACATATTTTCAGTCATTTGATTACTCATTTTATCATATACATGATTTAATATACCAGTCACATCTTTAGCACAAATGGTGTGAGATGAGTTGCATACTAAAAACTTATGGTTAGATGTTTGCTCAAGTGTGAGATTCCCGCAGAACATACAGCGGCACCCTGAATTCAGGCCTCTCATGCCATATTAGTCAGTCCCTCCACTCATCTCCCACCAGCCCATGTCCACTAATACACTTCTCTAGCTCTCAAACCAAAAAGAACTGGAATAATCTTGATCCAACTGCTCAAGCATACACACAGGCGGATATCTGAGGCTGATATGCAGTAAGCCGGTGCCCATTAAATCCAGCGCTGTATAAATGCATCATTCATTCATTCCTTGCCACAGTCCCAACTAACCTAACAGCCTCTGATGAATAGTAACAACCAGGCTATGGGACAGAGAGTGTGAAATAAATAATAAACGAGAAAGAGTAACACCAGAGAGGTAAAGCAAATGCTACTCAAGGAGAAGAATGGGGAACAGAAAGAGATCAGGTTCTGTATGATCATGTGACTGACAGAACACGAGAGGTGATCTTGACGTTGGTCTTTGTTACGTAACTGTTGAAGTTCTCAATACGATATGCACTGGTGTGATGATAGATCCACAAATGCTCTAGTGCATTATAGTTTAATTGCATCACTATTCAGATTGCAAAGTCCTGGGTGTCTGAGAGCATACAGTCATTAACACTTTTCATAAATCCATAAATGGCATTCATCAATCTAGTTCCCGGTGAAACGTGTGAAGTTTTCCTTTTTGAGGACACTCTACCTGCCTGCCATTGGTCAGCCAAGCCAAGAGGATTCTCAAACAAACAGAGATATGCCACACCTGTGATGTGGATGGATTACCTCGGCAAAGGAGAAGTGCTCACTAACACAGATTTAGACAGATTTGTGAACAATATTTGAGAGAAATAGGCCTTTTGTGTACATAGAAAAAGTCTTACATCTTTGAGTTTAGCTCATGAAAAATGGGGGCAAAAACAAAAGTGTTGCGTTTATAATTTCAGTCAGTGTAGTTTGGTCAATTTAATCGGGTATTTTGATGACACTTTAAATAAACATTTTGACGAAAAATTATAATAAAAAAACGAAACAATAAAAATAAGAAAAAAGAGTCAGACTTAGACTATTTTGTTCTGGAGCTTTTAACAGGACATGATGATAGAAAATATATATATTTTATTTTTTGTGCAATAGTGTTTTAGTGCACTGAAATATAGGTCTTCCTCCCATCTCATATTATTTCCATCACAAAAGTTTTGTAAGAAAACACAAAACATTGAAATATATCTATAAAATTCAAAAACATTACTCACCCTGTCCATTTGAGTAGTAGATCCACCTCTCCTTGGTCTGCGCTGGAGAGCTGGGCTTCTTGTGGATGGCTTTCTCCATGATGCTGCTGGGATCCTGTCTGGGACCCTTCTTCAGCACTCGTGAACTGCGCTTTACGCTGCACACCACGATCACTACCAGCACCAGCAGAAGCAGCAGGACTATCATCCAAGGTAGATGCTCATTGATGTCAAAGTGCTTGTGCGTGCTAGGCCTCGGTGCACCCCTGCGGATGGGCCGGTAGCCCAAACCTTGGGCCTTGCCCTCAGACAGAATCTCCATGGCCTGTTGATTGGCAAGCTGGGGGCCTCGTGATAAGGAAAACTTGTTTTGCAATTTAGGGAGATCCTGAGTTGCAGCAATTACGAGTCCACCATCTTCATCAGTAACCTTGGAGGAAGCTGTGGTTGTGAGAATGTCTTCTTCAGCGTCGAGGGCCATTTCTGTGCTACTGAGGACCGGCCCGGCTATATCTTGCATCTCTGTAGCTGCTAAAACTGCAGTACTTGCTGTGTGCAGAGTGGATCATATAATTGCAGACAAAAACAGACAGAGAAAGAGAATTAAATACAGTTCTAAAGATGAGCTTAACCTAGACAACAAAACAGAAGGGAGAGTATCTAAAACCTTAATCCAGCATCAAGCTGGCATGTGTAGATAGCAAAGTGGAGCTGTGCTGCTCAGCCAACATAATCTCACATGGATTTCTCATCTTAACTGCTCAGATTTGACCCAAAAACTAAAGTCAATGCAAGCGATCAAAAATAGTTTTCTTCTGAAAATAAGAGATAATACTACTATGGTTGTTTTTGTTTATTGTGCATATTTTTACATATACACTAATGTTCATGAGTTTGGGATCAGTAAGTGTTTATAGTTTTTTTAAAGAAATTAACACTTTTATTTAGCAAAGATTTGTTAAATGAATCAAAACTGAAAATAAAAAAAACCTTTATAATGTTACTAAAGACTTCTATTTCAAATAAATTAGGAACTCTATTCATCAAAGGCTTCTGATTGTTTTTAGCACAGTTTCCACAAAAATATGAAAAAGCGCAACGGTTTTCAACATTGATAATAACAAGAAATTTAGCTTGAGCACCAAATCAGCCTTTTAGAATTATTTCTGAAGGGTCATGTGACACTGACGACTAAATAGTAATGATGCAGAATATTCAGCTTTGACATCATAAACTATAACTTACATTTTAAATAATTACATTTTAAAATCTATTTAAATAGTTAAAAAAGAAAACAGTAATTTTACAATATTTCTTTTTTATTATTGTATTTTCGATCAAAAAAACATTTATGCAGTCTTGTTGAGCACAAGAGTTTTCTCTGAAAAACATTTAAATAATCTTACCAATAATTAAAACTCTTGATAGATAGTGTATGTGCGAATTAAAAAGTGTTAAATAATTTTCATGCATTTATTATCATCATTACTATTATTAATAAGAATGACATAATTATGAAACAATAAGTGCTTAGTGGGCACTAAGCAGGGAATTTAAAAAGCTATAGCTCATACAGCTACATTAAAAGAGTCCTCTAAAGAACATACACAAAAACATCACAAACAACCACTGCTTTATTTAAACACCAAATTAGGGAAGTTGATGAAGGGGTTGAGTAATCAAGTTGAAAAGAGGGAGCTGTTAGTAACACAACCAATAGATGAAAGCACTTGTATAACAAACCAGGAGAATATAACACTACCAAGTAAACAAAACAAATATCTATCTATCCATCCATCCATCCATCGAAAGTTTGGCTAGCTAACTAGACACACTCTATTTTTTCAGTAAGGAAAATCTCTTCACTGAGCTTTTTCACTCTCACCTCTATATGCTGACTCAGTGCTGGAAACCGTGGAAACGGAGGCCTCTCCAAGTAGGACATCCAAACTGGCTGGAGTTGGCCCACACACACTATCTGTCTTTTCTGTGCCTTTGATCAGCAGTGTTAAGCCCAGAGACGAGCAATCTGTGTGAGATCGGCACCTCAGAGCATCTGATGCCATGTCGGAGAAGGTGCCACGCTGACATGGCCGGCAGCGTACATCTTCTGTCTCACTCCCTCGCTTTCGGACGCCCCACCCCGGTGGACATAATGAGTACCGCTGACACTTTCCACCTTGGGAGAAGCTGCCTGCTGGACACACGCACAACCAGTCTGTGGTGGATGTACAGGGAGTTTTCTCCACAAATGGGGCTTGGCAGCGTCTCTGACATTGGTGGCACTGCTGAACACCGTTCTCGCCCCGGGTGAAGGTGCCGTCTGGGCAGGGGCTGCATTCCCGTACGCTGGCCTCTGTGCAGTGGGAGGACACGTAGGTGCCTGCCGGACACTTGTCGCACACCAGCTTGTTTCCAGTGGCGGGGTCGATGTGGTGGTAATGACGAGGAGACAAGGGCTTCTCTGTGGTCGGTCTGGGGGTCATTGTGTGGGTTAAGACGTCACTGACCGTAGTGAACAGCAGCTAACAGCAATGTAAGAACAAAAGACTGTTATGAAATGACAATACAAACAATCAAAACACCCAATAAATGTCCTATTTAGCATGAATGGCCACTGCGTCATCAGTTTGTATTGTAAGAAGAGTCAACAATATAACGATAAATAAAACCACTGGTGCTAGAAAGGAATCAAGTTATTTCATTTGTTTGATGGCTACATACTCATGTCTTTTCAACAACTACAAGTTTGACACTTAATTTTCACCAGTGGAAGAGTCACTAATTTAACAAAATGGAGCCAACAGTCATTTAAAGTTGTGATGAAATGGAAGTAGCGACAGATGTTTTCTTCCATGTTGTGACGTACATCAGAGAAAAATGCAGGTTTATTTGGACAAAATTATTGGTGAAGTCCAGCATGGTCATACAAAAAGTATGTCATTTCTCAGGGAAAAAACACATGAATGAATGTATTTAGAGAATAGATTAATTTCCTTTTCATCTAAACTTTAAGCATAATCACTGCATTTAGGAACATTTTGAAAAATGATCACTGAAACTGAAGATTTTAGACAATTTAGTTTGAAATAAGACAAAGAAAACACTGTTTCATAATCTCCACTGTACTTTGGTCTTAATAAAATAAGGCACTATAAAGAAATACATAAATTAGACTATGTATTTAGGCGGCACTAAGACCCATTCACCTTTCTCAAAAGTTCCAATTTATTTTTTATTTGAACAAATATTTTTTCTTTGGAACAAGGCTCCTTTCAGAACATTAGTGATATGAGAATATTTTCAAAGTCTCCTTGTTTCAATTTCATCAGATACCACTCAAAGACTGCTGAGTTTCTTCACTCTACGCAGTAAAAAACACTGCTTTGCACTGCCCAGGATGAGTGGGAAGCTTTGTTTTGGTTTAATCTGTCTTTTTTTCATTCAACTGAAGTCTGTAAAAGTCTGTTATTACTATAACAATTGTTTCAATGTGTGCATTTACTGTTAACCAAAAAATATGAATTAATAACAACAGTATGCTGTATAAAAGTTTAGGGAATGAGCTAGGGGTCGACCGATATGTGTTTTTCAGGGCCGATGCCGATACCGATTATTACAGATCAAATAGACCGATAACCGATATACGTGTCTGGTGTAAAAATTAAAATGAATGCCAAAATTAATAATAACAAGAGCTCTGACAAAAAAAAACGTTCTTTAAATGCTTTTAAACATGTCTTTAATTCTGAAAACTGTTAATAACAACAACATTTCCGTTGGTTTTAATTTACAGTACAGTGCAAATGAAGGCATAAAACATTAATTTAATTTATCTTTTAATCAAATGAGAGTTAGACTTTATTTTTGGCAAACAAATGAGTTTACTATTAAAATTAAAACATGGAAGAAATAGCGTGTGTGATTATTCTCAACAAAAGTTGTAATAATTGTTGTAGTTGTATTATGTATACAGTAATATATTCGCTAAACCGAACTTATATTTTGACAGGTTGCCATGAGGACCTTTTAAGTTTCTGTAGCCTATGTATATATATGATATGACGTTTTTACTCAAATGAAACGGTCAAATGCTCATGAAGTGACTCGAGCAGTTCTGGGGATGTTGTTCATGTATTTATGTCCTCATTTAGTGAGACAGATGCTGAAGTCACCGCGAGCTTCACGCGCTTCAGTATGTATGTGTGCAGTAAATGAAACCGCACGTCTGTGTCATTCATTAACAGAGATGCAGAACATGCAGGATTCATATTTAAATAGTGTTTTGCGACTTAATAATTTATAGATACTAGTCCATAGCGCGAGTCGATTTAAGTGTACTGACCTACTTTTGATTAATTCAATCCAAACTTGACAAATTCCGTGACATTCCAGCGTTATACGGTGAATTCCATTATATGACTGCATTCCGCGATTCCGCCCGCATTTCCGCATCGCGATATCATAGGTTATATTGAGGTGTTTTGCAACTTCAGTGTAGTGGATTGTGATTTAATTGCAATCGTATTGTACCTTTGAGAGACAACTGATGCGTGATCACTGAGGCAGCTCCAGTTAGCAAGTGCTTTCGGTGTGAGACTGCCTTCAGTTTTCCGCGACTCGTGACTCTCTACATATCAGATGAGCGGTGGGCGGAGATTGCTCTCAGAGATTGAGAGATCGCCTCACTCTCACAGAGTGTTGAGCTCAGACAGGCTGCATCGAGCCAAATAGTGCATTTAAACATTAAATAGTTTCACCTGTATTATTTATTCACCAATAAATAATGTCACCTGTAAATAGTATGTTTGTTTGCATAATAATAAAAAATAAAAAATACAAAAAAAAAAAAAAAATTATCGGCAAATCTGTTTTGAAAATGGCCGATATCGATAATCGGTAAAATGCTTAATATCGGCGCCGATAATCGGCCAGGCCAATAATCGGTCGACCCCTAGAATGAGCAATATCTCAAAGAGCACACAAAATGGAGCAGATGACCTCAAAAAGGTTATATTGTGACATCAGAATGCAGTAGCATCGATTTGGATCAACAAGCATACAGCATGTTTTCTTCAGCCAGCTATGCAAGGAGAAACAAAAGCAACTCATAATTCCTCTGTAAAACACTAAAGTCTGCATAATGTTTACACATTCTGCAACAAATTACCCATGCAAAAACACTTTACAGACCAACAACAGGGAACCCTGGAATGCGTTGACAGCACTCTCACAGCCCGGTGACCTTCAGAATAACTTTTAATGACAAGAAGCCTGTGAACACAGTCGCTCTGAAGTTACTACAGCTAGATCGTGCCCCACTGAAAGCCAAATTCCGATCACAACGGTCCCCCTCTTTCCTCTAGTGCATCCAGCAAAGCCGACTGCACCTTATATACTTTATAATGCTAGCCCCCATTTTAATTTGGCACCTAAATGGGGCTTTGGCCACGATAGACATCTTGGGCTCAGTACAAAAGTCGTCACCAAAAAATATTATGCTGGAAAGCCCGGCACACAAGGGCGTCGCTGCATCATCAGATTCTAAACACAAAGTTCTATTAACTGCTGATCATGAATCCCCTGGAGTTTTACTACATTTCCTCAACAACAGACCGCACAGAAGACTAGTATAAAAGCACAGGAGACTAATTTCCTTGCTAATACAGGGAGGGCTGAATCAAAACAATCATGACATTAATATTATCCAGCTAACGCATACTGCCACAGCACTTGGGCTCGGATGCACGTGTTGCTCTTCGTGAGGTGATGGGATTGTTTCATGACGACAGACTGAACATGAATAGCGATTAGACAAAGCTGTGCTTTCCCAGCGGCCTTAGCTCTAGAAGAGGGCCAGCAGTGAGCTAACAGACAAGGGTCTGAAGTAGGGCAGCGAGGGGGACAACTTCACTGATGACAAGACAATGTCTGTATGCTTAGTGTGCTTCTATAGCGAAGAATGAGTACACTGTTTTCTCACAAGTCGTTTTTTTCTTTCAAACGGTTCTGGAAAGAGGAACTGGCAACCCAAGATAAGAGGAACAATTTTTCACGCACTTTTGCTTTTGATAACCACAAGAAGGGACATGATGTACAAAACACTAGACATGTTACAACTCCACCTTCTCATACCACCCTTCTCATACCACCCAGTGTCTGGGTTAAAAGTGCACTTGTGAGAAGTTTGGACATTTTTATGAAAGCTAATATAAATATGACTTCTTATGTGAGAGTGTATTCGCATTCTTGCCATCCATGTCTGCATGTCTCGACATTCAGAAATATGCAGTTCTGGCACCAATTCAAAACAAACCCTTTTATAGCTGTGACTTTCAAAGTGCCATTTTCATAGAAGCTCATAGGCTATACAAAAAAATGCATAAATATTTATTCAAAATGTTAAGCAAGCTTATTATTACCTGTAAGGCCATGCGAAACAACAAACGAGCAAAAACAAACTTCTTAAATTCAATTAAGACTATGATTTTATCTTCTGTTCATCAGAAAATAGATATTAACCATGAAGCATATACTACATTTGATACATGAATTTCTAAGGCCTCTATAACATGATCAAACTTTGCTGAAAAAAGTGTTATACACAATCTGCTACATGCTTTCTGTCATCTGAATAACAGTTCATACTTATTTTTTGTATCAAGTTAAAGGCCTTTTAGAATAGTTCTAAAAGTGTCCTCTTCAGGTTGTGGTACACATTTTTACCCCTCTGTGATCTTTACTGATTATTATTAAGTGAACATAAGAATACCTTTCATATTGTTAATAATATTTCATGATGAACATTTAATGGATTTACTGTAATGTTTACTTTTTTCTTTTGGAAAATCACATTAAAATGGAAGTGTCAAACATGACAAAACAGGCTTTATTGCACTGTATTTTGCCCTATACATAAAAAAGTAAACATTGATAATAAAACTATGCATTCAAATATCTGGAGATATAGACAACTGATATTTACATGCATTTTATGCAAGTAGTCTGCTATACTGTCAGAAGCTATCAGAACCTCATCATACTATTGGCCATGTAAATATCATCTACTACACCAAATTTGGACAATTTTGCTCAGTTTGGTGCTTTTAATTAAGATTGATTTGTTTGTTTTCTTCTTTGAGTATCCATATTTATGTGTTTCACTATATCATACTATATGCACAATAAAAGCCTCATGTATTAAATATTCTACAAAACATATTATATAAACATAGTATTAATATTTTGTCTAAAAGTTCAATTAAGATTTTAAGATTCTAAGATTCTCAATAAACAATAGATTTGTCTGAATATTATTTCATATGTCATGCTTTACAAGGTTAAAGTGGGATATTTAAAACCATAATTTACACTTTGTGAGGCTTGAATGTTGACTGAGCAGCTCTTATGAGCCATGATGTTTTAGCATGGTTAGCCTGACTAACCTTTGAGTAAATGGACTTGGCTTTTCGCTGATACATGAGCTTGCAATCTGTGCATGGCTGCATAACTTCATATGTATTTATACTTAGCGAGTAATCAAAGATGTAACTAAATATTGAACATGTGGGGAGACCAAATGAAAAAGTGTCATAGAATAAAACCCCTGACCTGGGGTGTGTCTCATTGAATTTGCCTATGAACTTCAGGACAGATTTGTGAACGTTTTTGTCTTCAACACAAACATAGCATGCAAATCTACAAGAACAGACACAGGGACAGATGTGATATCATCAGGACTCCATGTGTCAGGCTCCGCTAGACAAAAAGGGCACCTGTTTCACCTCTGATACATCAAAACTGAAGACTACAAAGCAAGAACAAACACTCCCTGTCTGGAGGCATCCATGCCCATTTTATAATCGACAACAGCCAACGAGTCTGCAGGAGGCATGAATGAGCGAGGGATATTCCTGCAAATGTCAGGCCACCTGCCAAACACATTGCATTGTTTGCGTCATGCCAATAAATACGTTTTCGAGGGTGCAAGGATGATTTAAACTGACGGAGTAAACTGATAAACCTTCTGGTGTTGTGAGACTTACAATGTATATTAGCTTGGATGGTATCAAACAACTGAATCCAATTTTTGAAATCTGAACAGCAACAGTAAGCTGTTTGCATTATGGGATTTAAAGGTCCCCTGATAAAGGCCTGCTAATGGAAGAATCAGTCTGAAGTGATAAACCAAATTAACCTCACTTTCTATTGCATGAGGATATTAAGTAATGTAAATCTGTACAACACATTAGACATATTAAGTCATGTCAACATGGCATTGTCTATGAAACAATAGCATAAGTCATGCACATGTCTTTAGAATGAATACATGTCTAAAATATCAAGCCAATGACATCAAAACCATGACTACAGGCATATTAAGTCATACGAATCACTTTGATTTAATAGAAAATATCAATGGTTAATATCTTCAAAACAAAAACAACATAGGAACATTAAGTGAATGTTTTTAAAATGTCAACAAGGCAGCGGTTTTAAGTAAAGCAAATGTCTGTAAACAAATAAGTAGGAATGTTATTAAGCTATAATAACTACAACAATGTAAAATAATGTATACTCAAGAGGAAAAAAAATACTTCCTATTTTAATACATCTTAAAATAGGTCAAGTAGTGTCCCTAATTTAACCTTTAACATTTCCACATTTGATAGAATTGATATTTAACGTTTTATTATTAAATATTGACTAATGTAGGATGATGTGTAGAATTAGTACCACAAACAGTAGCCTACAATAAGATTGTGTTTATCCATTTAAGCTGTGTCATAAGCCTAGGTGTGCCACCTTAACTACTAATTCGTTTAAAAGGAAAATATCTGTATTATTATCCTGTCCTAATACCTGTCCCAATCATCTTTTGTTTAGGCTCCATCCTCACTAGAGTAGTATACACTAAGAGCGACACCGGGTACCTCTACTGTCCCTTTAAATCCAACAAAAGCCAGAATATTCCAGAGGACAAGAGACGCACAATGCGTAAATAAATGAATCCTCCACTTACCATTATCAACGACCAAGTCATAGACATTTTCCCATGCATTGTCCCAGTAGAATCACTCTTGTTTAAATATGCCCAGGTCCACATCTGTTACTTTTCGGCTTCATAGGTGGAGCATCAGCATCTCCGCATCAACAGGACACCCACGTTGTTGTGAGGTATTGTCCCTTTGCTGGGTTATTCCTTCAGTGTACAAATTCTGTCCACTGACGCCTTTTTATAGTCTGTGCCCCGGCGTGCACGGGTTTCAAGTAGTAGGGGATACGCGCTTCATTTTGGAAGAAGAACGCTATAATGCCCATAGCGATGATGGATGGATCTGTGGACTGAAGTCTGGCTGCCGTTTGTCCGGGTTACAGATTCCCTGTGCCGCAAACATAGGCGGGATGATGGGCGGGTACTGGCGACACACGTCACGACCGAAACTCGCCACTGGCTGCTTGTCTGCGCCGCACGCCGTATCACGGGCCTGAAAGGAGCCGGTTTCCGGGAAGATACTGGAAGGGATGAGGTGGGGGTAGTCTACCCTACTACAGGGCGTTAGACTGACAAATAGTATGACTAAAGGTGTTGCACAGGTGTACCGTACGCCCACCCAAAGGAATAAAGTTAATTGTTATCATTGTGCCACACATTGTGGCAAATCATTACAGTAAACTGGACGATGTGATCTCAACTTAACCTTATAACTTATATAATAAAGCCCTATATAAAATGTATAAAAGCACATATAACATACTGAATAATTTACATATTAAAATGACATGTTAATATATTAACATATGTACAAATAGTATATATACAACAAAATATGATTCATTATGAAGTTCACAAACAACAAACGTTCACATATCTGTTTATAATTTAAAAAATAAATAAAAAATACTGACCCCAAACTTTTGAATAGTAGTGTATATTGTAACAAAATGTAGAATAAACACTATTCTTTTTAACTTTTTATTTATCAAAGAATCCTGAAAAAAGTAACACAGGTCCCTAAAACTATTAAGCAGCACAACTGTTTGCATTTTAGCATTTTAGAATGATTTCTGAAGGATCATGTGACACTGAAGACTGTAATGATGCTGAAAATTCAGCTTTGCTTCGCATGAATATATTTGAAAGTATATTAAAATAGAAAACGGTTATTTTAAATTGCAATAATTAAAACAACTATATTCTTTATTATTATTATTTCTAAACTATTCCTTCTTTATTTGTATTCAAATAAACAGCCTTGGTGAGCATAAGAAAGTAAAAAAAAAAAATAAAAAATCTTACTGATCCCAAACTTGTGAATGGCAGTGCGTGTGTATACACACACAAAATGTAATAAAGTATCAAATGTATTTATTAACACAAAACATACATAAAAATATATGTAAATAAGAACTATATAAATATAAAAGGTGTTTCTATAAAAAATATTACGTATATTTTCATTTTTACATTTAGCAGACGCTTTTATCTAAAGCGACTTACAGTAAAATACAGGATATAAATTTTTTACATGATGTGTGAACCCACAACCTTTTGCGCTGCAAATGCAATGCTCTACCACAGAGCCACAGGAACACTATATATTGAATAAATAATACACGTGCATACATTTATATTAAATCATATAATGTATGCTATGAAATCATTAGATATTACAGGGCTATCAATCTAAAACAAATTGAATTCAATATGTTTTCATATGACTTTTTATTTTCACCTCAGGGTGGTGGTCATATGTGAGTGATGTCAGCCTTGTAGCTAACTTCTGATTGGTTAAACTGATGGTGTTGTAACTCACTATCATAGTTATGCACACAATTACACACCTACACACAATTTAAAAAACATATTTATAATTATTACTAGTACTACTAATATTAATACAAATAATAAATAAATACATACATACATACAAAAAAATCATAATATAATACAAAAAAAACAAAATTAGAAATAAATCATGTATGTTCACACATGAATGTATATA
Organism: Gymnocypris eckloni scoliostomus; assembly: GCA_027564155.1. Lineage (NCBI taxonomy): Eukaryota > Metazoa > Chordata > Actinopteri > Cypriniformes > Cyprinidae > Gymnocypris > Gymnocypris eckloni. The sequence continues at coordinate 30,719,251 of CM050412.1, read as the reverse complement.
GTACCAATGTACTAGAATGTAGAATGCACCAATGCCTACAATGTCCAGTCTCATTCGCATTATTGTTTGAAAGAAAGTACCTCATCCAAACAGTCATTCAGGCCTCGGACATATGCAAACATCATACGGCTCTTTTGTGTCACTGGCACAAGGACAGGAGATCATTTCCTGTGTGTCTCAGACAGGCAGAGCTCAGAGCCCACTGGCAGATGAAGGGCACACCATCTGGCACAGGCCTACACGTGCATCTGAGAGATAAAAGGATGAAACGGGGAAATGCTCTCACGTGCCATACTGCTTCTGCCCCGGGAACTCACCCTAAGTGGGTTAGTGAGTTAGAGGATCGGGGAAGCGAAATTGACTTGATCTGACTAACGTTAGTGCATCCATGCTGAAATGAACAACAATATGCTTATTTGTGCTGCTGTGTAATCACACACCACCTAGTGCTTTAAACAAACAACATTCCACCAGCACTGTGAACTGAAAGCTTTAACATTTTACTCAAATTGTATCATGTGTGCTGACACCAGATTTTTGTAAGCATCTGCTACAGGATATAAAGCGATCTGTCTGTAGTTCATGATTTCAGATCATGAATATGTCTGTAGGTACACAACCAAATTATATTTGATAATTATATTATATGTCATTCATTAACAATTACAACTGAAATAGTCAAAATGCCTTAAAATTGTGTAAATGGTTCATACGCTGCCCTCTGCTGGTTAAAAAGCTATTTTAAAGACATGTCATGAGAATTTTACAATACCATCAACCTTATTTAATGATTTGATTTTGAAAAGCATTTATACAACAAATAATGACATTTAATTGAGAGAGGCAAAATATTCCGACTAGATAAGTTTCCTCAATTGTATAAGGCAAATTAAAGCGAAGGTTTCAATGGTTTAAAAGAAAGCAGCTTCTGCGGTTGTTTAAGCAATTGCTTGGAGTGCCCAGCAGAGAGAGACAAAAGCCAGAAGAATATATTGAAAGAAATGCCTCTCACTTCACAGGTCTGTATAAAGAGGGTAAAAAACATAACAAAATAACTGAAACATCAAGCAATATATTAAGGACCTATTAAGAAGTATGGCCACCTTTTGCCCTTCAACAGACTTGGAATACTGTTACTAGTTCTAAACTGTGTATGAGGGGATACATTAAGCACACATACATCTACTAAGATCTGTTCTTCAGAACTACTCATAAAGTTTCAATGTTGTTTATGTCTATAGGGATTAGGAAGGATATGGAAAGCATGACTCTGGAGCTCCATTCCTAGGAGACCACTGGACCTCACAACCCACTAGATGGATATATATTATGTAGATAGACATAAATTGTAGGGTTGATGTGTGTGTGTGTGTGTGTGTGTGTGTGTGTGTGTGTGTGTGTGTGTGTGTGTCAATATTTGGTACGGTTCACAGCAAATGTATGTTTTCTGAATTGTCAAGTAATATAATATAATATTTTATGTTTTAAACAGGTTATAAATGATAGATTTTCAAAATAGCATCTAAAAGTACAGCACAGAATGATACAGAGCTTTTCTCTTAACTTTTTTGGTTACTTGCTTTCTCATAAATAAAACAATCAGACTATTTTGTATATTATTTTTCATGATTTTCCTTTATTACTGCATAGGTTTTCACAATCACAATAATACATTTAGTGCTAAAAGTGCCAGCACCATGTTATCTGTATCAACATGCTTCCTTTCTTATATTATGTTATATTATATTATATAGCCTACATTTCAAACAAACCTCAGTTTATATGGTTTATATCATAAACAGTGTTCCTGTGGCTCAGTGGTAGAGCATTGCGTTAGCAGCGCAAAAGGTTGTGGGTTCAATTCCCAGGGAACACACATACTGACAAAAATGTATAGCCTTAATATGTATAGCCTGCTAAATGCATAAATGTAAACAGAATACAACAATGTGTTAAAATTAGGTTGCATAGTATTCCACTATGTTCTAGTATAGAAAGGGTCTCATGTTACCTTGAGATGATGCTAAGCCCTCTTCCAGCATAAGCCATAGCGTAATGCAACTATTTTTACTCAAGCAGTTGTATAAATACTCATATACTTTCTCTGTAAATGTAATTATTTGTGGTTGTTTTGTAATCATGAACATAGGCTGAGCAGATATAATTTCAAACCTGCCATAAAACTTAGGGAAGTACATGGTTATGGAAATTGGCTTTGATTGAGGCAATTTCAGTTAACAGCTTAATAGCCAAATTCAATGCAAATAATTCAGCCACAGAGAGACATTCAGCTATGTAGCTATGTCGATCAGCTAGAGAGAAGACGAGATTTCACAGCTACTTCGCTGCCTACATTCTCTGTTGACAAAAATATCACGAAAGTGACTGCAGAATGACTGGTATTCCCCACCCCCAAAATAAATACAACATAATCCTTTGTTGTATTAAAATATTTAAGATAAAAAAATATTTAAGATATTCGCCTTTTTCATTACTAAGTACAATTCCTCTTTATATACAATAAAATATACAATAAAATAGTTTGCAGTACAAATAAGTATATACTCTAACTTTATAGTATAACATTTTTTATTAATATATATTAATTATATTTTATATTGGTAAATCACTGCAATATTTGCGTGGATGTGGTAATTTGTGCTTTGATAACCAATTAACACTAAAATGTCACACCTCAGCCTTTTGCATTCCAGCGAGGAAATCTGACTTCTCGCGGGATCCTCCCGATGAAATATCGCGGAGGCAAATCTAAGAAAGGTGGGGACTTCGGAATAACTTCCTGCACAGTACTCTCAAGAATCATACCTCATACTTAAACAACAGGCCGACGCCAAAACCAAGTCGAATGGATTAGTAGCGCAAATAAACTCGTTAACGAGCACTTCATCAACACGATTCCACGCACAAGTAGGATTTATCGCTAGCATCCAGCCAGCTAGCCAACATCAGCTACCAGGACGGCAGATTGTACACATCAGATCAAGACGGTCTCGAATCGAAGGACAGTATGGGTGAGTTCAACTCGTTTCTTATGGATCAGTTAGTGTCACTTCGCGTTTCCAATGAAACGGCACGAGCGAGTCACTTTAGTGTCGTTTTGAAAAAAGAAACTGTAACGTTATCCAAGTGGAAAAAAAGAGAGCGAAAAAAAAAAACTTACGATCAGATGAATATTTGACTAACGTTAGGCGCCAGTTTCGCAAACCTGCTCGGCTTGTCCAAACCAGTACATTCCAGGCGTTTACGTCAAGATTAATGACTCCCTGTGCTCTGCCACTGCAGTAACTTATTATTGTTTACCTTTCGGATGTAAGTAGCTCTGACGTTGTTTGATTGTTTTTAAAACAGTTTGTACTAGTTGCTGTGGCTCAGTTCCAAGGTAAGTTAACTGTTAACCTTTAAAGTTGTACTCTGTTATTTTTTGCTGATTAATAAAAATATATATAAAGTAAACCGCACTTTTGATAAGTCTTATTACAATGATATGCGATCAAATTAAGATGGAGAGTCCAAAGCATGTCAGTTTACTAGAAAAAGCAGTTTTTAACACGAAGGGGTCTCCCCTCAATGTGCGCCGTCATGTTTACATCACATGACACGCTATGCGGTGACACGATTTACTACTATTATTATTAACAAAAATAATTGTGTCAGTGTCAATTACAAATATATTAATAAGACTAATAAGAGCCAGCTAAAGGCTAATAACAACTTACTGAGTACACCTTTTAGTGCTTTTACCGCAGCTTTAATAAGAAGCACCGCTCTTGCAAGAAGTTAGGCAGGTATTAAACAAATATTCAAGTGGAAAACGTTAGGTTAGTGCCTGTTTTGCACTGTCATGCTCTACTGCAGGACACTACTGGTTTGAATAAAGTGCAAATGTTTAAAGTTGTCTACAATTCCTCTTTTGAGTTAGCTTCATTTCCATATTTACTCCTCTCGATTTCAGGTTGTTGACACTTATTGAACTTAGTTTTTTTATTAGCAGTTATTTTTTATGATATTGATATAGGTGAACATTTCTCACTGATCTCAGGTTTCAACGGGAACATTAACGCTGATCTGTTTTCCTATCATGTGGGAATCTGCTCTATAGATGGCCTTGTCATGTTGTTTAACAATTAAAGGACGGCCTAATAACTTTAAGTTGATTAGTAGTGTACGACTTAGACATGTAGGGTACATGTTTGTTAATGGAATGGTTTTGAATAGACATCAACTACATTATTTTTACCAGCTGGAGCCTCACTCTTACAGACCCCAAACTTGTAAATTTAATTGTACATAATTGAGAACATTTCTAAAAAAATAGTTTTAAAGTTTGAGTTCACTGAAGAACCGTTTGGATTGATTAAGTTAATGATTGAGTCTAATTTGAACCGATAACATTAAATTTGGTTCAAGCTCTAGGGTTGGGAATCGAAAATCGATTCCGATTCCAGAATCGGATACTTAAGGTCAGGAATCGGATACTTGTTGTCAAATAAAATTTCGATTCCACCTATCGATTCCTATGTGCTTTTTTTCTCTTCATCTGTGAGTACCGGTTAGGGATGGGTACCGAAACCCGGTATTTAATCGGTCTCGGGGCTAAATTATGAAAGACCGCAGTATCGATAAGCTCTGACGTTAACGGTTCTGCTATCGGTACTGGAGAAATTAAGAAAACACACATACATTTATTATTGCTATATATACACATTATCTTGCAAATTCTATCTCACCAGAGTCACCTGCTGTTTTTATATAGATTCATATTAAAACATTTGTCTATGATTCATTTTTGCTATTCGCAATTCAGAAGCGAGATCGCGCTCATGCGGAGGAGCTTCAGCGCGCGCAACATGAAAGCGGTTAAATTATGATAGAAGAGAGAACTAAACATTCAAACATCTGCTTACACTTTAGGCCTGTGGCTGCTGCTAATTGTATTTTTTTATTTCGATTTTGGCTTCTAAGCATTATAGCCGCGTTTCTTCTTCCCTTCACACATTCGTTCCTCCCTAAAACCCAAACTTAACGTCAGAATCAGCTCAATCGGTGATTGTTGTAAAATGCCATCTTTACTGTTGTTAAAGAGACGTTGAACGCACAATCCGCACGAGAGACGCTGTTCCCCAGGCTGAAGTGTGTGTGTGTGTGTGTGCGTGGGCGCGCAAAACACTGAGCTTCGGGCGCATCCATAGTCGATAATAGAGTTGAGCGGATACTCGGCTGAAACGAGTATCCGCACGGATAAAGCACTTTTGCCGAGTACGAGTATCATACGAGTAATCTGAGTCAATATCTGTGCTCGGATTGAATAAACATTCTCATTGGGTAGCTGACTGTGTCTGCGTTAATCTGTGATAGGCTAGTCACAGCGCCTCCCCTACACACATACAGATTTAGGGCCCGTTCACATATCGCGCCTAAAAATGCGTGGAAAACGCTTCATGCGCGCTGCTTTCTCCTTTTTCCAAAGCGTTCGGGCGGTTCGCTCCGGAGGCATTTGTCGTTGCTAAGCAACCATCAGCTGCGCTCTCCGTTACAAGAAGGAAATTTCGTCACATGACCCGTGGTGCTTATCATTCTGAAAAGTTGAGATGTTTTTATCTCGTTGCGGGCGCAGACGCGCCAGGAAAAATGAGCGCGTCGCACCGCTCGTCGCTTCCATTATGAGCGCGCATACATTTGAAATAACGATCTTGAGCGTGCAAAAGACGCGATATGTGAGCGGCCCTTATTGTGTTGCTGTGTGCTCTGCTCACTCACACACAGAACACTGAGAAGAGAACAGCGCTCTCTCTGTCTCTCCCTCAGTCACTCAGGTTCGCAGGTTTTTTCCGTTTAGGGTTTCTTCAGCTTCAGGTTTGTTTTTTTTACTTTGGTTTGTAGTACTTACTTATTAACCAGTAGAGTTTTGGTAAACGTGGGGTTTGTTCAGACGTGGTGCTTGGTAGAATGCGACTCGCTTCTCTGACTGTCAGAGAATTTTTGTTTTTCTTTTTTAAACCCTCAGCTGGCTCTAACCAGTTTTTTTTTACTTCACGCACTGAGTGTCTGACACTTTCTTGCTGTATTTCATAAAAGGAAGTAGTGGTATAAAACTATATTACAAATTAATTAGCTACACACACACACACATACCTGGTGTGGAAATAAAAAAAAAAGTAAAAAAAAAAAAGTTATGTTGAGATGAAAACTCTTGTTCATTACATTTTACTTCATAATTGCAACCGCATGTGTTGTATTCATTGTTGCAAAACTTGTTCTGTATATAGTTCGTTTGTTATCGTGATCAAAACCATTGATCTGAAGCTCAATGCTGATGCTGTTGTAACCCCCCCGACACGGGTCCGCACCAGCTCACCAAAGGCTACAGCCTCTAGCGTCAGTCGCTAGAGCGCCTCTTTGAGGTCAGGAGAGTGAGGTTTACACACAGCCCTTAATGGCATACATCCGTTACTAGTGATCGACCGATATTGATTTTTATAACCGATACCGATATCGATATTTATACGCTTATGTAACCGATAACCGATATTCAGAACCGATATTTATTTACTGTTATAAAGTAAATAAATAACAGAGTGAAGTAGGCTTGTCATGATAGATGTGACGACGGTTATACTGGTGTTAAGCCGCAACACTGTTACATCACTTGCTCACCATGGCACCGCCCCCACCGTCCTTTAGATTGTTTTATAGTAATAAAAATAAATTGCTCAGATAGAGGACACTAAAATTAAAACTGAACGCACCGAACTAACGAGAGTCTTGCATCACAGCAGTCTAGGTCTGCATTGCCGCTGTCCCGACCAGATTTCTTACTCCGCTGTCCTTGAAGGGACGTGCAATTCTCTTTCCCTTTTTTTGTATCATGCTTATCCTATCATTTTAAATGACAGACTGTGTCGAATTTATTTATTTTTCTCTGCTGCACTTTTCACTGTGTTAACAGCAAGATGTTAAATGAATTTAGTGTTTTGACAAGACTAATAAAATAGCTATTAGGCTAAACCTTCATTTTTCCTATTGTGTTGTAGGCTGAATGTTAGCATAAACAAATTATATCCTGACAAAACAAATTATAATAGGGATAACAATTTTGTATAACTTTTTCCTCTCTGTGAAACTTTATTCCGTGTTGGCAGCAAAATTTTATTGACATTTTTCAGTCAATAAATTCAAGACTCTTGACAAGACGAATAAAATAAATACAATTTTGTGCAGATTAAACTTTTATTTGTTAGCCTATCTCTGTCTTTCATCAGAAATGTGAACAAACAGAATATATCGCGGGAGCGGGTGTGTGCAGAATACAACCTAAAATAGTCCCGCGCAGACCTCTACATCTCAGATCAGATTTCATTTATCACGTGAAGAGATGACAAGAAGAGTGAGATAGACAAGATGAGAGACATGAGGTGACACAGACAAGACTAGATGCGGAAGAGTTTCAAAACGAAATGTAAAAGCACCCGTTTTTAGCCTGTTGACTTCTGAGTCTGACATTAATCTAGGTCAAGGAGAAAACTCACCGAGATCTACCGGGTGAAAAGTAAATAAATGATAAAATACACATTAAATAAATAATTAAAAAGGCTTGTTGTGATGTATCTTTATGTTGCATTAATTTAATAATAATAAATAAAATGGTGTTTTATTATTATGCACTATTCACGTCGCTGTATTCAACTATATACTGAGATGTATTCAACTATATAGCCTACTGAGCTGTATTCAAGCAGAAATATGAGTGATCGAGAGCATACACGCTTCGCTTATGCGCATCATTTATAACGGACACAGCGCGCGCCTAATGCACGATCATGTCACTGTAATCAGCTTTACCTTGATTACAAAACTTGCCCATCCAAACTTGTGTGTACCAGTGTGACACTGGCTTCTGTTATCGAGCGAGAGCTGTAGTTTGTGTATCATGTTCTCATACAGAGTTTTTGAGCCGCGTTCAGTCTGTATTCACAGCGCCACGAGAACCGTATTTCTCCTCCTAAACACAGAATACGAGAGAGGTGAATACGATCTATTACCCTGATCAAGTGATAATGTTTAAAAAAACATTCGTTTCTCATTTATTTGGTTCCACAGTATTTGCTGATTTTTATTTTAAACACTGTTTGATGCCGAATTGCTGCTGATATTAAAGTCAAAGTAAAACGCAGACGGCGCTTGCAGGCTATTTAAAACCTGAGGAAAAGACTCAAACTAAATATCAACTTCATTTTAAACTACAGTTTTAGGTTCATAAGCTGTTATATTCTCTGGAATATTGAAATAAGCTATAACAAACAAAACATTGTAGGCCTATTTTATTGCATTGCTCAACTGGCATGTTATATCAGAATTCAAATGTTTTTGTCATTCTAGATTATGAAAACTGCTGACAGCGCGGTTTATCTATGTATTTACACAGAACTACTCAAACTGCGATCGCTTGCAGAGATAATAAATAATTAATTTCGATAGAGATGTATTTATTTAGATGTTTATTGGTAAAATAATGGTTCGATAGTAAATGTTAATATAATTCAGCGTGTTTCAAACAAGTTAATCTTGTATAAAGTTACATGCGGTGGTTGTGCTGGAGCTTCTCCTGAGTGAACAGTGTCCACTGCTCCAGGTGTGTGTGTTGGCCCACTGCTCCAAGTCAAATGCAGAGAACAAATTTCACTGCTGGTTATAGCCTGCTCTGTATAATTATGTATGTGACGACAAAAAAAAAAAAAAAAATTCAAAACCGATATTTTTTTTTTTCAAAACCGATAACCGATAATGGTAAAATGCTTAAATATCGGGAAAAATATCGGTAAACCGATATATCGGTCGATCTCTATCCGTTACACTCACCCCCCTAAACCTCACTCCCATCCGGGTCACGGCACCAATGTAACCCCCCCGACATGGGTCCGCACCAGCTCACCGAGCGTGTCGCGAACCCGGGACTCCGGCGCGGGAGGCGGGCGCTCTAACAAGGAACGCCAAAGGCTACAGCCTCTAGCGTCAGTCGCTAGAGCGCCTCTTTTGAGGTCAGGAGAGTGAGGTTTACACACAGCCCTTACTGGCATACATCCGTTACACTGTCATGTAAATAGTTTTCTAATCAGCAATAAATATAACAATTTCTGATCAACCCATATAAATTGCATGCTTAAAATAACATACCGGTTAAAGCCCCGCCCATTTCAAGACAACCCGACCCACTTCCAGGTTAAATCCTGCACACTTCCGGGTTAGGCCCCGCCCAGTCCGAGTACAGATACAGATACAGATAATTCATATGGTTAACAGATACAGATACAGATAATGCTGTACTCGCTCATCCCTAGTCGATAAGATACACACAAAATATGTAAAAATGGCCGGCTTGGAGAATATTCACTTAAACACAGTTTATGTCTTAAGTGGATGAGAACAGTTGGGAGAAAATCTGATGTGTGTCAATATATTGTCTTAAAGTGACAAACTGGCGCTTCATCAATGTTAATCAAAGAACAAAATGAAAGAGAAAATCACTCACAGCTCTTAATCTGTATAACGTTATAGCGTTAATAAGCATCAATCTATCAATACATACAGTGAAAACTATGCAGTGTTTATTTACATTTTAATATTTTTAGATTTATTTTGTAGCTATTACTTTCCAGAACATTAATGTTAGTGGACCTTCATGAAAAAACACTGTTTATTTCTTTTCAGTTGTATATTTGTTTTATTGAATTTTTCAGTTTGTTTTACTTTTTCTTTTTTTCATGTTCTTACTGTATCTTATAATATGTATAAAACACTAAAAATGCCTGCACACATGTGCATTTACAAATTGATGCTTTATATTCATTTCATTAAATATTTATTTTACATTTCAGAATATAAAGCAATGTTAATTCAGCTCTTAATTTGTCATATATATAAAACAAAAAGTACTAATAAGAATACCGTTAAAGTACCGAATCGATAAGCAGTATCGGTAAGAGTAGTAATACCGTTAAAACCTTAACGATACCCATCTCTAGTACCGGTGTGACCTAGCGATCTGCCAGGACCTTGCTCGCTAATCTAAGCGCTCCAAAGTGTGCCTGCATTTGCGATCAGAAGCCTAATATCTGTGATATCTGTGAAGAAGTATATCTATGATAGCTAAACACGTTGCAAGAGAGGTGTCACCACCAACATGACATTAATTTAATAGATCGTTAAAGATCGCGAACATGACTCAAACACTAACATGATTCTATTCCTAAATTAAAATGATTTGTCTGTTTCATTCCTCAACCTTTGAGGTGTGCGATCACAATGTTGTGATCATTTGGCTCATCCGTGCAGCAGTGCCACCACTGATCTAAGCTTGGCCACCCTGCCAGGGCTCTAGACTAACTTTTTGCACTGGTGCGCCTAACTTTTTTTCTTAGGTGCACCAGCACAAAAGTTAGGTGCACCCAGGGCTCGAAATTGCAACCATTTTGGTCGCATATGCTCCCGAAATGTAATCTGTGCGACTCCAAAATATATTTGGGAGCATTTGTGCGAGTGCAAATAATTGCTGGGGTGCGACCTCTACAGTTCTCCGCTAAACGTTCAAGAATTACTGCACGCATGTGCCACGTGACCGAGCTAAAGCAGGTTAAGCTTTTCATTCGCTGGTCTAAAGTGTGCTTTTTCTGAGCCCGTGCACCAAACGCGCAAACTAAAAGCCTGTCTAACAGCGCCTGATTACTCAACTAAGTTATCTTTTGAGCCAATACTGTCAAAACACACAAGGTTTACATATAGACTCAGTTGGTTATGTTTAAAATGAAATTAAACCGGTGAGTGGAACCGGGCGTGCCTGTATATTAGATGCGTGCAGCTCTTAAAGGGACAGTATTAAACATGCAGCCGACTGTCATTAAAGGGATAGTTCACCCTACAATTTTATTTCTGTCATTATTTACTCACTGACATGTTGTCCCAAACCTGTATTAATTTATTTCTTGTGGTGAACACAAAAGAAGATATTTCAAAGAATGTGGGTAACCAAACAGTTGCTGGTCCACTTGATAGTAGGATATAAAAAAATACTATGGAACTCACTAGGGACCAGCAACTTTTTGGTTTTCCACATTCTTCAAAATAGCATGTATGTTCAGCAGAAGAAAGAAACTCACTCAGGTTTAAAACTAATTTTGAGGGAGTCAATGATGGTATTAATATAAAACACTATGACAGAATCGACAGACAGATGACCGAATTTATTCTTTAATGTTAAAACAACAAAACCATAGAGAAAAACATAACTCGCTACTCTTGACTGAAAAAAAACAATACAGTTACTTTAATAGGAATCAATCTATAGTGTTTTATTTGTATTAATTGTTCATTCAATTTCTTGAATGCTCCTACTAAATATGCCTATTGTACCTGATAATTAAACACTGTTTGTATATTATGTGTAGTTGTAATGTGTATCTTTGTTCTTATTTTTTCATAACAAAGATAAAATAATGACAAAGATTTTTTATCTTCGCCCACTTTGGCCTAAATATCCACCATTCTTATTTATATTTTGTTTCCTTGAAAGGCTTTGTCTTTATAATAGGGAAATTAGTTTGGCAGTACTGCTCAGACAAACTGGTAAAACTAACATGACAAAGAACTGTGATAAAATCGTGAAATGTCTAAAAAATTAAAATTGATATGATATTTTTGCCATATCGCCCACCCCTACTTGGAACTGACCGGTTTTGTGACCGCACTTGCACAAACTGCATTGAAATCATTTTCCAAAATTTAATTTGTGTGGAAATATTACCAAGCCTGTAAACAGCCATTAACAGAAGCCAGAGATGCTGAAGACGGACACAAAGAACATAAAATACTGTAGCAGCCTGAGCAAGCTCAACGTTCACTGTGAAATAAAGAAAGGAAATCCTAAATATACAATTGGGAGTGGGGTCTATATGAATGTATTTCTGAGGGGAACTGTTTTGAGAAAAGTTTAAATGACATTTTCTTCTCATCTTGCATGTATAAAAAACAAAGCACTGCAGCTTAAGGATCAGGTTCAATTGATGAAGCTTTTAATCATCAGGAAGGATGTTGCCCGCCCTTCCGCTCAATTGGCGGTTGTGTTGCTCCTTAATATTCAGTGGGTGCTCCTAAAATAATTGTGGTGCTCCTAACTTCTTGAAGTTGGGAGCACCAGTGCTACCAAGTAAAAAAGTTAATTTCGAGCCCTGGGTGCACCCAAATTTTCATATAGGCAATAGTGACTAGTAAATGATTAACTAACAATCTGGTCAACCTAAAGTTAATTATTTGAAGCACAATTCTACAAGAAAAGTAACTTACTGAAAAAGTGCTTCATATTCATAAATATTATGAGCTAATATTTAAACTTAAAAACATCTCAAGATAAATTAAATAAAAAGAACATCTAAATTAAGTGTTTTAAGGGCTTCAAACTGAACCATCTCATGGCTCGATGTCTTATGGACTACCCTCCATTGCAGTCACATGCCCCTCGGATGTCCAATTCCTGTAGTTTGTCCTTCTTGATCTTTGGCCTTGGCTAAACCTACTGGCCACACTCTCTCTAGCATCAAAATCTTCCAGACTTGACCCTCTACACTGATTCTTATCAGATCTTCCACTGTGTCTGAATGAAGGGACGATCTAGTGCAGTGCTTCTCAAACCCTCCCCTTAAACCTATTAAAAAATCCTTCAAAATATACCACAGACAACATTCTTCTAATATTGTTATGACTTTTCTGACTTTGAGACCCATTGTAGGGCTCCAGACTAGCATTTAAGGACACCAGCACCAGTGCCATTAAGTTCTACAGAAGGTGGCACCAGCACCTGATAGGAAAGCACTCACCCTAATCACACATTTACATCTCGGAGATGTCTATCTGATGTCTGCATTTACATATTCAAGAGGTATTTTTAAGAGTGTTTGCTCATCTGCAATACGTCTCTAATATGTTTCCAGTCAGACGTCAAATAGAGATTTATTAAATCCATGTAAAACTGCTTCTGAGACGTTTATTAGATTACAAGGCAGATGTTTCCCAGATCTTTAGCAGACATCTTACAGATATACTTGTGCTGTCTGGGTAGTTGAGATGCAGTTCAAAATTAACTTTTATCAATGTCATTCATAATGTCTAAATATAATTTAATATATATATTAGGGAGTGGAAATGGCTGATAAGCCTATAAGTACTTCTCTGCAGCCATCTAATAGTGGTAATTTAATGTATTTTTTATTTTTAAATAGGTGTTTGCTTTCCTACATTATGAAACTTTTAGTTTTATAAATGGGGCAACCTATGAAGGATGAACAAATATTGTCATCACATTAAAAATAACTTTAAAATTCAGTAATACTTAAAGCTTTGAGGTGCTGGGAAAAGTTGTGTGAAGCATTTAAAAACACTTTAAGACATTAGACCATTTCTGCCACAAGTTGTTGCTGTAGTTTTACTATGTTAAATCCATGGTGAATGGTGGTGATGTGTTTATTGAACAATGTTTCTCATGGTTTCCACATCAGTGGCGTTTGTTCTGATGTCTGTAGCTTTAACAGAATTCTGTGCCGAATTTGAATGCTTCTCACAAGATTTGACAGAGATGTTATTGATTCCGCGGTGAATTCGACTGCTTTCTTCACTGTATCTCCCAGCGCTGTGTATAACGGTGTCGCGTGATCGAGACAAATACAAATACAAATTAATCTCAGATGAGCTTTATTTGTCACATACACAATTATACAGAGTATAATGAGGAGTGAAATGTGTTCTCTGCATTTAACCCATCCAAGTGGAGCAGTGGGCAGCCGACATAGCAGCACCCGGGGAGCAGTTGGGGGTTCGGTGCCTTGCTCAAGGGTCTCACCTCAGTCATGGACACTTCCTGCCAGAGCCGGGATTCGAACCAACAACCTTGGGTTACCTCGGGTTTCAAGTCCAACGCTCTATCCATTAGGCCACGACTGCCCCCCGAGCAGCCCACGGTTCCGGTCCGAGCAAATAAACGGTCTGCGCCGTATAGCCCAAACGAGTAGCGCGGATTTGTTCCGCTTTCGGTTCGTTTGTCCGATGTAGCTCTTGTAAATCGGGCATGAAGAGAACGCAAAGCTGTTTATTCCATTTTTGGAACTGAGAAACAAACTTTCTTTGACTGAATGCACATTGCGATGACGTCACAAGACACGTCTAAGCGCAAAATCTGCGGAAAATCTGCGCAATTTAGAAAATAGCGGAGTTCGCTTGATTTTGCAATACATTCAGCGATCGCAAAATCCTGAAGGGACTGTCAGACGCTCACTGAAGAGAGTGTATCTCTTCTACTCACCTCTATCTCTCTCTGTCTGACTGCAGCAGCAGTCCAGGAATATCTGGAATATCAGAAATATCTGGACCACGGCTAATCAGAGGGGGGGGGGTCCGCTCTTCACAATCTCTGATTGGTTTAGACCACGATATGAGCCTAACGTGTCTGTTGTCGAACAGTAGAGAGACTTTCTGAGTTGCGGAGACTTTTTTTTTTTGAATGGCTGGACGCACCAGTGCGACCTCAGATTTTTTTTAGTCGCACCCTTGAGAAATTAGGTCGCACGCGTGCGACCAAATTGGTCGCACTCTAGAGCCCTGCACCCTGCTCAAAACTGCAGTTTTTGTCCCCTTTTTCTTGATAAGAAATGCCTTTATGAAGACGCGGAACTGGTGTATTTTTTGCATCCAAATCAAACGAGACTTTTCAGATGCGCAGTGCAGCTTTGCCTCAGCGCTAGGCGCGAGTCAAATAAGCACGGAAAAGGTACACCAGCCAAATGAGCTTCGGTAGAACAACGAGATGCTGTTAGGCTATATGTCAGTAAAACAAACTTTCCTGTCCTGTCAGCCGTCACTGTGCTCACGGCGCACGCTCTGATCGCGTCATCGTAAACAAGCGCACAAGAGACTGCATACGAATCTGTCGTCAGTTAAGTCATGCAATTACCAAAAAAGGCGATTAAAGCTGCAAACTGTGCATGCATGTATGAATGCATTACATTTCAGAATGTCTCTCAAATGCATACTAAAATATACGCTATCGTGCAATGATTTGCTAAAAAGAGACATGGGATAAATGCTTGATATCATTATCTAATCACATTGGAATCGAAACTGGGAATCGAAAAGAATCGGAATCGATAAGCAGAATCGGAATCGAAATCGATAAAATTCAAATGATATCCAACCCTATCAAGCACTCATGTGGCGAAATAATTATTACAGTGCTTCGTTATGATGTTCCTTCCACATCATTGAAAGAATGCAGACGGCGAAGACCTATTAATAATAATAACAGATGCATAAAAATAATTTTGTTTCAGTGTTTTTATAGAAAACTAAAATAGAACCAGTACTGAATAAACCTTCTCCTTACAATGTCTCTTGACATCATGCAAAGGGCTAAAAATATGTGAGGAATCTCAGCAGCCTCTCCCAACATGCTAACTACTGCACTACTAGTTATTTTGCCAAGTGATTTTGAAGAAAGGACTGTGGTTAACCTCTGAAGTATGTGTAATAATCTTTTGTTTGATTGCATTTGACTGACGTACTTAAGAATCCCATAATTTCTTCTAATAAATCCCATAATTTCTTCTTAATTTACACTTCTTTGTGTAAATTCCAAATCTTTAAATGAGGACTAGTTTATTTACTCTGTGTGTGTGTGTGTGTGTGTGTGTCAACTATGGTCTTGATTAGCTCAGTCCAAACTGCTTGAGGGCATTGTGAAGTTAAATTGAAATGAAGTTTCCCATATTATTTGCTCTATTTCCTCCAAGCTCAAGGCGCATATTGATTGGATGTGTGTTTTTTGTTTGTTTTTAGTTTGTTTTTTAAGTGTAGTAATTTTATTATATTAAACCATTGACCCATTTAACATCTGACCTCTCTCTGATTCATGGCACACACGACTCGCCTGGATTGCATTTCTACAGTGAACATATGCTTTGAATAAATTTGTCTGTGGAGTTTTGAGGTTGTCAGCACATGGTTTTAAAAATAAAACCACTTTATGCAAGTTTAATTTACGTTCAGTTCAGAATCAAGGACTTTTTTGGCTAAAAATTTCAGCTAGAATCTCGAGTCATTATTCTGTCACTAATTAGTCTTGCATAATCAGACTTTTGACTATAGGCAGAAAATCTGGGCCAAGAGCCACCAATTTGTTCTGACATGAATGTTAAGTAATCAGCCCTTGTTTTATGTGTGTGTTTTTTATTAATTATATATATTTTTATACGTAGGTCAGGTACAAAAAGGTTGTATGGACAGCATTTTTTGAAAATCTTGCAAATGTTAAACTCAGAAACACATACATGCCAGCCACTTTTTTTCTGTGGTACGGTACAGATAAATGTAGTTGTATTGTTTTTCTCTAAACATTTTGTTTCACAGTTTTTGTGTAAAATAAATTAATAAATCTGCTTTTTATAAATCTCTGATGCTCATCAAGGCTGCTTGTATTTGAATAAAGATACAGTACAAATAATGATTTTATTAAATATTAATACAATAAAAAAAATCTGTTTTAATATATTTTAAAATGTAATATTTTTCCTGTGATAGCAAGCTGAATTTTCAGCATCCATTACCCCAGTTTCCCTCTTTCAGGAATCAATCTAATATGCTGATTTGATGCTTAAGAAACATTTCTTATGATCGATGTTGAATACAGTTCTGCTGCTGAATATTCTGCTAATAAATAAAATGTCCAAAATATTAGCATTTATTTGAAATTGAATAATTTTACTGTCCGTTGATCAATTTAATGCATCCTTGAAATATTAATTTCTTTAAAAAACCTTTAGACATCATATCAGCCCTAGGAATAGTTCCTATATAGACGTTGTGTTAAGTGACCTAAATATTTAATGATCAAAGTCATCATAATATCCATTGACTGACTGTAATTTGAAGGAATAGTTCACTCAAAAATGAAATATTATTTGAAAGAATATTATATGCTTATGTTGTTCCAACCCATATGCATACATTTGTCTATTTTCATGGAACACAAAACAAATTTAGTACAACTCAGTGTGAAGATTCTTGGGGAAAATAACAAATATTAATACATCATTTCCATTAATGGGTGAACTAGGGCTGTAATGGTATGGGATTTTTTCTTACTGAACCCCACCAAAATCTCTAATGACTTTTGATCAAGAATGCATGCAGCTTTAAATGAACGGAAATTAATGATAATAAAGTAGTCGTCTTTATTATAATTTTTTTTCCCGCTAACTTTTGAGTTTAATAGGAATTATGGAATAGTCTTTGTCATCGTTTGTAACCCATTTTTTGTACAATGAATTATTAAAAGAATAACAACCTGAGCAAGCTGCAGAAACAACAAGCCGAGCTCAACATGCCCCATGCTTATTTCTGGTGAGTTGTGCTAAACTTCGATTCCTATTTCTTTAGAAATTGTTTTTCGGCTAACAGTCCATGTATTTTTTTTTTTTTTACCTTTATTTAACCAGAAGAGACTCTCTGAGATTAAAAATCTCTTTTGCAGGAGTGTTCTGGCCAAAATGGACAGCAATACATCAGTTTCATCACAAGATATTACAACACAGACAGACTAGAGACACTTAAAAACAGTTACATGTCATTGAATCAATTTCCATTTGCCGAATAACTCTTTTGAAATGATCATCAAACATCAAACTTTGTAATTTAAACGCACTTGTCCAAACGCAACTTGTTGAAAACTTTGTTTGTTGAAACGCATCGTTTGTAACAGACAATTAGGATGTCATTAATATTATTTAACTATTAATTAGGCTACATTTATAATAACAACCTTTTCAAAGTGCAACATAAAAAGGGAACATCAGGCTAGCCTGTCTGTACAAGTGTTCGGCTGTTGTACAACTACTGAGCCGCTTAAGTGAAACTGTTTTAGTCCCGCTGCCGCAAGCTTATATTCCACATCTGCACCCGCTCCCGCTATAAACTCACTCTTTGTTAACCTGCTGTCCGCAGAATAATTTTCTTCCTGACCCGACCGTTCCCGCTAAATATAGATCTTGTTTCCAAAATCTCACATTTAAATTTCTACTACTGAAACAGAGAGAGATAACTAATAAAAATGTAGTCTGCACAAAATTTATATTATTGTAGGCTATTTATTTTATTCGTCTTGTCCAGAATCAAATTAGTTTTACATTTTGCTCTCAACACAATAGGAAAAAGTGTCGCAGAGAGAACAAAATAATAATAATGTAGGCCTATAGTTTGTACAAAATTCCTGCGGAATGCAGACCTCTAGCTTCCTCCTGCAAGTACCTTGCAAAAAAGTTTGGTGATGACAGGGATGACCTCAACACCGTGGTCGGCATCTCATTACCGCGGTAATGCGGTTATCGTCACAGCCCTGGAGTGAACTCAATGTTTGAGTAACAGAACTGTGCAGTGAAAGCATTCTAGCGCATGTGTGTTTCTCAGTTTCTTGATCCATCTATGAGCCATAACTGTTTCTAAAGTTTAGAATAAACAAGGGGTCATTTACTTCAGCTTCACCTGTGAAAATTAGGTTTAAGGGGTAATTTCAAAGATTGTATTGCTTGCTTGTTGGATAAGACTTAAACAGTCCTTATTAAAGCCTCGTTTCTTGAACTCAAGGCTGAAATGATTTCCTACTCCGTTCAGTCTTTTGTGTTGTTTCACTGACCCGGTATATTCCTGTAGTTATTCACAAGCTGGCAACTGTGAATAGTGTTTTAAGTAAAGCTTTAAGAGATTTTGGCAATCAGAATGCAGAGAAGTAAATTACCTAATCTGTTTTCCTTTCTAAATGGCTGCAGAGGGAATAAAGAGCTGAGTCAAAAAGCAGTCGCGGGCTCTGGATCTGCTTCTGACACTCATGCCAAGTCGGCCAACTATGTCATTATGACAATTTCTGCAAAGGTCTGCTCTAGCAGGATTCTTCTGCAGGCGAAAACAGAGAGGCATGCCAGCATGAAACATGGGATACATGAGCTACACGAAGAAGCCCTATTGTTGTTTTACTAGAGACTTTCAGTTTCTAAGAATCCTGACCTTACTTAGTTTCTGCATTTATGTCATATTGGTACTACTGACCGGTGTTTTCTATGCAATAAGAGCGCAGCATACAAAATTAAAAATAAACTTTCTGTGTACTCAATGACATGATAAAGCCTTTTGAGTAAGTTCATTTGGAAGTTCATCTTAATTCGAAAGTTCTTCTCCACCTTACCAACTTTTATGGTTGGAAACATGGTCACGGCTAAATTAGAAGCAAAACCAACTAACCACAATTTATGGTGGTTTAACATTATACGTAACTTCTGTAATCTGCACCAACAAGAAGAGGAAGAGACAATGACACCAGCCTTCACACAGTGTTAAAAACAGAAAGTGGCCACAGATTTCCATCCAAGAGGCGAGATGACGGCACATGGTTTGGCGTTTGCTCATGAAGGCTTGGGTTGTGTACTTGTTTATCTATTGTTTAAAATTGACTTCCCAGAGCTAGAAGATGCTTGACTTCTGAGACCCATCCCTTATGAGAGGCTCTAGTCAAGTTTAGCTGTGTAAGAAACAAGCGAAGTATGAAATTTGAACTTTTTTTATCACAGGGACTCGGCCAAAAATGGAAAACTCTTCCATCACATTGGGATTTGTTTTTTATTTAGACACTGCTAGGCCTTTTCCTTTCCTGGTAACATTACACCCTGGTCTGATGTCAGGACCGAATAGGGTAGTTACAGAAATTTTACTAGATTTATTTGACCTTTTTTAGGAAAAACAGAAATTCACATTGAGATAATACAATTCAGTAACACTATATTTGAAGGACGAATTCTCAATATTAACTAATTGTTTATTAGCATGCATATCATTAGCATATTGGCTGCTTTTTTTCTTTCTAGGCTTGATTGTTTATGGGGTGTTAACTGCTCTGAGAGTCACTTCATGATAGTTTCACCATTTAATTTGAGTAAAACAATATCCTCATATAATATACACACAGAAATGTAAAGTCCGGGTTTTTTGAAACATTGCAGCATAAATATGTTCAGCAGAATGTGCATACTACTACTACTAAAATTATGAAAACTTTATTTTTTACGGAATAATCAAACAAAGTTTCTTCCATTTTTACTTTAATATTAAATCCCCTTTGTTTGCCAAAAAAGTTTAAATAATTTTAAGATAAATTAAATTAATGTTTTATGCCTTCATTTGATAACAGATACACAACAGAGAATTTCTGAGGAAAAATAAATAATTTCATAAGGCTATTTTAAGAATAAATAGCATTACAACATTTGGTGACAGAAAATAAAACACAGCTTTATATTTATAATTTTCTTTAATGATAGCTATAATTATTATAACACCTGCAATATGTTGCGTGTAAAAAGTTTGTGCACTGTGTTTGCAACCATCCTTTTAAAGGATTACACACACATTTTCTTCTTTTATTTGGATCCACAAGAGACAAGCAACAAAAACGGAATCCAAATACCTTGGGAAGTCAGTTTGCAAGATGACAGGTACACATGGCTAACATACATTCACAAGTCCTTAAATCTATGACATTCAATCAACACTCAAGGATAGACAAAACATCTTTGTTTACATATTTGCATACTCCCTATAATGCAGTGGTGTAGTCTAGTTTTTTGTAGTGAGTATACTGTGATTTTTTATTTTTTTTTCCTTCCCAGCCTCATACTCATCCGTACCAGAGCAGCCTCTGTTCAGCCTTCTCTTCAAACCCTAAAATTTGCCTTCCCATTACAAAGTAATATTGGACTCCTTAAAGTGATCTACAAGGGCATTTTTTTCTAACTTTATTTTAAGTGTTACCTTTCATGTCAAATTCAAAAGTGTATTTGTATAAGCTTTTTTTTCAAAATGTGTAATTAAAACAATGCAGTAAGAAGGATAGGTTACCGATCAAATAAAACCATTATTAACTAAATTAATTTGCACTACAGAAGAGGCTCAGAAGAACACAAAAGTAGCTTGTAGGTATTTACAGAAATGTAATGAGGCTCAGAGGTGGCATGAGTTCAATTAACTTCATAAATTCATGTTGAGATTAATGTTTTAAATATACAATTTTGAATATAGAAATATTCAATGTTTTACAATTTAAATAACTGAAATGATACTTTAAAAATGAAACTAAGATTTTATCACTGAAGCATTCATTCAATTGATTTGTTCGAACGGCTGATTCATTCAAGAAAAAAATAAGTCCCTGTGTCCCAATATGCATATATCCACCCTATCTGCCCCAAATAGTATTGACAATTACTAATATCACATTTAGGATGGATAGTATGCACTAGGGGTCGACCAATATGTGTTTTTCAGGGCCGATACCAATACCGATTATTACAGATTAAGTGGGTATAACGATATTTTGAACCGATATACGTGTCTGGTGTAAAATGAAACTGCTATAATGAATGCCAAAATTAATAATAACAAGAGCTCTGACAAAAAACGTTTCTTTAAATGCTTTTAAACATGTCTTTAATTCACATTCTTGTTAATAACAACAACATTAAATAAACAGTAATATTAATAATAACATAAGTTAATCACCCAGAAGCATTCTGATAAACATTTATGTTTTTAAATGGCGTATTTAGCGCCAATGGTAATATTCTCAGCACTGTAATAAGATAGCAGGTATCCAAATACAGATAAAAAATTCGGCTAAACCGAACTTATATTTTGACAGTGTTGCCATGAGGACCACACTCACCAGTATGCAGAGAGACATTTATATGATATCATGTTACTCAAATGAAACCGTCAAATGCTCTTGAAGTGACTCTTGAGCAGTTCTGGGGATGTTGTTCTGTATTTATGTCCTCATTTAGTGAGAAAGCCACAAAGCCTTGAAGTCACCGCGAGCAGCAGCACGCATGCCTTCAGTATGTGTGTGTGCAGCTGAAACTTGTGTCATTCATTAATGCAGAGATGCAGGTTTTATTATATTTAAATAGTGTTTTGCAGCTTAATATTGTATAGATATTTAGTCCATAATTTGAAAAGTGAATTTAAGTGCACTGACCTACTTTTGATTAATTCATCCAAACTTGACACATTCCGTGACATTGTGTTATGTAAATTCCATTATATGACTGCATTCCAGCGATTGGATATTTGTGGCATCGATGTATATTGAGGTGTTCTTTCAACATCACATTCTACTGTGCTTTACCTTTGAGAGACAACTGATGCGTGATCACTGAGGCAGCTCCAGTTAGCAAATGCTCTCGGTGTGAGACTGCTCTCTAACAGTGTCCGCGTTGATTGTTACTCTCTAAATCAGATGAGCGGTGGGCGGAGATTGCTCTCAGAGATTGAGAGATCGCCTCACTCTCATAAGAGCTCAGACAGGCTGCATCGAGCCAAATAGTGCATTTAAACATTACTAATAGTTTCACCTGTTTTGTATTCACCAATAAATAATGTCACCTGTAAATAGTATGTTTGTTTGCATAAAAAAAAAAAAATTCACAAATCTGTTTTAAAACGCCATACATGCATTTCCTTTAAATGCTTTAGGAGGTTTGAGCACAGGAAAATACAGTTTATTCTGCACTCAGGCAGTGACTGTCTTTATGAACTATGGACCTTGTTGGGAAACCAAATTGCCTACTAAATCACCAATCTGGAATCATTTCATTCATGTCACCAACGCTGTGTTTGAATGGAGATGTGTCTTCAAGTTCATGTGAGTTTATTTGAAACTATTTAGTTGATGAAATAGAGCAAAATCTGCAATACTGTTATAGTCAGACAATCGTAAATGGAGGATAAATATGAACTTGTTTATTGAACATCACTAATTGTTCTTATATGCCAACAACCCCTGCTGTTACAGTTAAGTTAATGACAATATATACTCTACCACAGTGAACCAGGTATCTAAACCGGACGCATCGACCTTGTTTTCTTTACAACAGGGTAGAGATAGTATCAGCCTTATCTGGCTCATTTTCTGTCGTTTTATAATGTTAACGTTTAGTGAGGGATCATCGTGTGTGTCACCATCTGGTGTAGCAGCCGAGCAGGCTTCGAGGAAACACTGAAAGGGTGTATTTTGTTTCATATCTCCTTTATTAGTTCATTTGCTTAGTAATAGTCATCAACAGAAGTAAACTGATGCTGCCTATCCATTTGTGAATAAATAAGCCTATGCTGACTGGGGAGGGGCAAATATTTACTGCATGGTACTGACCCAATCGCAATTCTATATATCCTTGATATATTCCACTTATATTCTCTGTATATATTGTGTCATTAACTGTTCATTTTCTATGCATCTGCATCTCTTCAAAATTATTTATATATATATATATATATATGAAAAATATTTTAAAGGTCTAGTCATTATCTTAATCACTTGGTGACCCTCCTCTACCGCCAATCAGCACCGCCATGGATAATCCGGCCCTGCTGCAACTTCTGTTTAAACAAACGCACATTTTGCATCAACCACAAAATACTGTGTGCATATGCAGCTGATCACATTCTTCTCATACTCAATGCAACTCTCACAGCCAGATTTAGCACTTTTCCTAAGGCATTGTCTAATGCGATACAGTTTCCAAAGATTCTGGAAATGGTTGGAGATATTTGTGTCTGGGTGTCTGTGGTAATGATTAGGTAGCAGAGAAACACACGTTGTTAAGACATTGTTGTTTTTGTTTTCCTGAAAGTTGATGGACACCTCTTGAAGCTTGATTAATGCCGATTATAAAACCATCACATAAATAGTGCTTTAAGTTATTTTGGCTGTTAAAATAACCATTGTTAGGCTTTGTCCTTGTAAACATACCTATATTTGATTAAATCATTGTTTATAGGCTGTGCTCTGCTGGCCTTTGGCCCAGTGATTTTTAGTGCTGGGCGTGTACTGTCACCACAGTCTCTGCTGCTGTTTATTTTAATTACGATATGAATTTTTAAATAGACCTCTCCATTTTAACGTTGAAAACATCCACATGCCGTTAGAGAGGGTCTCTTTCACTATTGCATTTTGGCGAGGATACAGCTGTTTGTTACTAAGCGTGAGATGTCACGGCAGTAGAGCACTAGTAGAATGTGATGAGAGAAGAAGTCATGCACAATATATCGAGGTTAAACCACTCCGGGTTTACATCCCGCCACTGAAAAAACTACTCCGTGTTCACCATTTAAAGCGTTATCGGGATTGCTGAGGGAAAAAAGCGCATGTAGAAACATGTAGCGCACTGTTGTTGTTCGGCTGCAGTTTCTCACTGACAACATAGTAACGCCTTTTTTATCATTACAGTCGGGTTCTTAGCAGAGAACACCGAGCAGAACTTAATTTTGTGAATAATTATACTCATTCCCACAGGTTCCGACAGAATGCATCACGTTTTGACGTGACCCAATCGATTCTTGATATCACTGCATATATTTTAATTTCTCTGTAGTTGTATCATTAACAGCTTTCTATAATTATAAGGGAGTTTCAAAATTATGATATATATATATATATATATATATAATATATAATGAAAAATATTTTAAAGCTCTAGTCATTATCTTAATCACTTGGTGCTTTCATCATTGGCTGGTGAAAATCCGTCTATGGATAATCCGCCCTGTGCTATCTCTGACATTGCAAATAACCTTTGTCAAAAGTTATGATTGGTGACTTATTTGTCGTATTGTACTTATTATATTGTTTTAAATATTTAAAAAGCTTATAAACATACATTTTTGAATTTGAAGTAGATGTAAATTATGCCGTGGCAAAGGTAAAAAGAAAATACCCCTTTAAGTTACTTTAAGGAGTCAAACGTCACCTTGTATTCGGAAGGCTAATTTTTTTTTTATTGA